>VMDO01014568.1:0-21015 GCA_007922755.1 Pedetes capensis | reverse complement strand
TTATTATTTGATGTGAAGCATACATGTGATATTATTATAGTTATTTTCATCTGCTTCTCTAATGAATTGTTGGTGTTCTGTACCATTGAGTCGTCAAGTCCGTGTCTGACTTATAGCAACCCTACGTACAACAGGCTAAACACTATAGTCAGTGTTTCTCTGTTACTCATAAGGTTTTCAATGGCTGATAGCTTTTTGGGAGTGGGTTACCAGGTACTTCTTCCAAGCCTATACCACTTGGTGTTCCCAGGTGATCTCCCATCCAAGTACTAACCAGGCCCAACCCTGCTTAGCTTACAAGATCTGACAGGATTGGATGCCACAGTGGTATGGCTACAGACCTCTTATGAACAGGGGAGGAAAACAGTGGCTAATGGTAGAAAGGGACTTGTCTAGGTTCCTCCATCCACTTGATGGCAAAGGCAGGGAAGGCATGTCAGCCTGACCCCAAGGCCATAAATCTCCCTCATGCCATCATGCTTCCTAGAGTTAAATCTTGATGGAGATTGATCCTAAACTTAATAACCTGAAACTGTGAAAAAGATATCAGCCTCTACACATAAAGTCATTAGAATATTATAAGGGATTATAAAAGTAATTTGTTATCCATATGTAGCAAATTTTATATTTTTTCCTTATAAGATAAACATGAGATCCAAACTACTGCATAATATTTCCCAGATGACCAAATGGGTATGGACTTCTATATATTCCCAGTAGCTTTACTCATTAGCTCAGTTGTCAGAGCATTGCTTTCTAGTTCCTGAGGACCCAGGTTCAATCCCAAAGCACAGCAAAAATGGGAGAAGGATATAACAGTCCACTCTCCCTAATGAATCTCAAAACATTCAGCCATTGAAAACCCTATGGGGGATGCTATGAGTGGGACACAACGCAATGGCACCTAATAACAACATCCTCTTTCGTTATTCCTTGAAAGAACTTGTATTTAAACTAAGTGTGGGTTAGGATCATTAAATTGTTCATTCAATAAAAGTGAAAGATTTGAATTGAGGGCATGTTTCAGAGGGAAGACACACACACTAATGATTAAGTACAAACTTTCATTCTGCAAAACAATCTGGCAGTTTTTAATCAAATTAAATGTTTTTATAAGCCATGACTCATAACTCCTACCCTTGAGTACCTAGTTCACATGAAGTCTCATATGGCTCCATAAGGGGAATCTGGTGAAGACGTTAATGCAGCATTGTTAGTGTGGCAGCAAGAGTTAGCGGAAACTCCATGTCTTTCACCAAAGGAATGGATAATACATCAGTTTGCATACCCATACAGATGCTCTCAGAAACATCATATGACAAACTTTTGAGTTTCAGTAGTTCCAGGTTATATGGTAGCTCCATGGCACCTGTGATCAACATTTTTTTCTTCTGGGCATGATGGTGCATACCTGTAATCCCAGTGACTTGGGAGGCTGAGGCAGGCTGATAGCACGTTCAAGACCAAAGGCAGCCTGTGTAACTTAGTAAGACCTTGATTCAAAATAAAAAATTAAAAATGGGCCTAGGGTGCAGCCCAGTGGCAGAGAACTTCCAAAGTATGATATGTGCGAAGCCCTGGGTTCAACCCATGCATACAAATGAAAAAAAATGAAGAAAGAAAGGAAGGAAGGAAAGAAGGAAGGACAGGAGAAAGGAAGGAAAAGAAAAGAAAAGAAAAAGGGAAAAGAAAGAGAAGAGAAGAGAAAAGAAAATAAAAGGATAGGAAAAGAAATATCATTTTTTTCTATTTTGATTTTTTGCCATCTCAATGCGTACTTCTGCCTGGTAGCCCAAAATGGTTTCTCTAACTTCTCTGACTATAGCTAGTGGGAGGAGGGGACAGGAAAAGTGGAAAGAAGTTGGGCATTGTGGCCTGTGCCCATAATCTCAGTTACTTGAGAGGCTGAGGCAGGAGGATTATGAATTTGAGGTCAGAAGCAGCCTGTACAAAATTAACAAGACTCTGTCTCAAAATAAAAAAGGGGCTGAAGATGTGGCACAGTGGTGGTGCACTTGCCTAGCATCAGTGAGGCCCTGAATTCAACTTCCAGTACTGAAAAAATAAGTGGAGTGAATTCCACATATTTCTGAGACACATTTCCAACACTTATATCAATTACTCAGAATACAAGTCCCATCACCATACCCAGTTTCAAGGGACTCTGAGAAATGTAGTTTCTAGTAGGATGGACTTGTTTTCTACTGCCACTACTACTAAATAAAGAAGATAATGGCTTCATAGAATGAGTTTGGGAGTGTTCACTCCTTTTCTTCTTTTTGAAATAATTTGAGGAATACAGGTATTAATTCTTCTTGAAAGTTTGGTAGAATTCTGCTGTGAATCCATCTAGTCCTGGACTCTTATTTGTTGGGAGACTTTTTATTACCTTTTCCATTTCAGCATATGTAATGGATTTGTTTAGGTCACTTTTGTCCTCCAGGGTTAATTTTGGTAAATCATATGTGTTAATAAATTTATCCATTTCTTCTGTATCTTCATATTTTTGGGAATACAATTTCTCAAAGTATTCCCTGATGATTTTCTGTATTTCATTGTAGTCAGTGTTTATGATCCTTTTTTCATTTCTAATTTTGATTATGTTGGCTTTTTTTTCTTTTTAATGAGATTGGCCAGGAAAGCAACTATTTCATTAATCTTTTCAAAAAAACAGCTCTTACTCTCATTAATTCTTTGGATTATTTTTTAAGATTCTAATTCAGATACCTCTGCCTTGATCTTGATAATTTCTTTCTGAGTGCTCCTTTTAGGATTGATTTGTTGTCAGCTTTCTAGTGTCTTGAGATGTATCATTAGATCATTTATTTGGCTCTTCCCTATCTTATTGATGAAGGTACTCAACGCTATAAACTTCCCTCTTAGAACTGCCTTTGCTGTATTCCATATGTTTTGGTAGGATGTGTTTGCATCTTCATTTGATTGCAGGCATTTTTAAATTCCCACTTTAATTTCTTCAATAACACATTGATCATTGAGCAATGTATTACTTAGTCTCCATGAATTTGTAAAATTTCTGAAATTATTCTTGGTTTTGCATTCCAATTTTGTTGTGGTCTGATAAGATATAGGGGATAATTTCTACCTTTTTGTATTTACTGAGGGAATTCTTATTTATTAAAATATGATCTATTTTGGAGAACATACCTTGTGGAGCTGAGAGGAATGCATATTCCTTATCATATGGATGGAATATTCTGTAAATATCTGTGAGTTCCAGTTAGTCTAAGGTGCAGATTAAGCTCATTGTTTCTATGTTGATTTTCTGCTTTGATGACCAGTCTCTTGATGAAAGTGGGGTATTAAAGTCTCACATAAAGGACTAATGTAGTCCTTTATTTCCCATAAAGTTTGTTTTATGAAGTTAGGTGCCCCTGTATTTTGGGTGTATATATTAAGTAGTGTTATTGATTCCTAGATCATTGTTTCTTTTAGTAATATGTCTTTATCTCGTCTAATCAGTTTTGGGTAGATAAATGGGATTACATGAAATTAGAAAGCTTCTGTACAGCAAAGGAAATAATCAACAGAGTCAAGGAAGTCCCCACTGAATGGGAGAAAATCTTCACATTCTATACATTGGACAGAGGACTAATTTCCAGAATTTATAAAGAACTCAAGAAAGCAAATCCCAAGAAAACAAATAATGCTATACACATGTGGGCAAAGGAACTGAACAAACAGTTCTCAAATGAAGAAGCTTGTAAAGCCATGAAACACATAAAAAACTGCTCAATATCCCTAGCCATTGGGGAAATGCAAATCAAAATACCTCTGAGATTTCACCTTACTCCAGTAAGAATATCCAAGATCAATAAAACAAATAACAACAAATGCTGGCAAGGCTGTGGAGAAAAGGGAACATTCTTATACTGCTGGTGGAGTTGTAAATTGGTTCAACCACTCTGGAAATCAATATGGAGGTACCTCAGAAAACTAAAAATAGATCTACCATATGGCCCAGTTATACCACTATTGGGAATATACCCAAAGGAAGATGAGTCATCATACCACAGAGACACCTGCATCTCCATGTTCAATGCAGCACTTTTCACAATAGCAAGAATATGGAATCAATCAAAGTGCCCATCAACAGGAAAAAATGTAAAAATAATTATGGTACATATATACAATGGAATACTGCTCAGCAATCAAAAAATGAAATAATGTCATTTGCAGCAAAATGGATGGGATTGGAGAAAATTATCTTAAGTGAACAAACATAACCCAAAAAGAGAAATACCACATGTTCTCACTCACATGTGGGAGCTGAGTCAAACAAAAAAAAATCCTATACATAAATTGGAACATAATAAAAAGCTCATGTAAACTTAGTGTAGAAGGAAAAATTTAACATGTAGAAAGAAGGAGGGAGCGATCTAGCAAAAGGAAGTAATGATGGGAGAAGACAGGAGGGGGAGGAGGGCCAGTGAGGAGTGAGGAATGAGGGAGAGGTCAACCTCAAAGTAAACAGCCCAACTTTAATAGTTTGGGAAATAATAACAATAATACCAGTAATACCAATGGATGGCAATAATGCAAATGGACCAGATTACTCATGTAATACTGCTGAGAATGTAAAAAGATAGATCAATATGTATCAATTAAATCAAAATTGGGATGCACATATATAGATAAATATTCCCACAAAAAGACATATAAGTAGAAAGGAGGCCATTGGTGGAGGGGTGGGAATTGGGGGAGGAAGAGCACTAGAGGGTAAGAGGGAAGTTATGTGAGCAATGTACAATGAAACACATATACAGAAATGTCACAGTGAAAAACATGTCAGAATAAAAAAAAATAAATTTCATGTCTTTTGAAAAAAGAGAGAAGGTAAAATGAATATTGAATAATTAGCCCTCTTTATCATCATGATTGGGGCTGGGATTTAGCTCAGTGGGTAGAGCACTGCGCTGCAGTCTCTGAGGTCCCGAGTTCAATTCCCAGCACCGCAAAAATGGGAGAAAGGCCTGGCAATCCACTCCCAAGGCAATCCCGAAACAGCCATTGGAAACCCTATGAGGGTCACTATGAGTCGGATACCAACTCGATGGCACCTAACAACAACAACAACATCATCATGATTAAGATTATGATTTATATATATTGTTGAACGAAATGAGACAGTTATTAGAATCAATGTATTCCAGCAACATGGATAATTCTGAAAAACTGACTACTGAGTGAAAAAAAAGTAAAAGGAGAATTAGAATGAGCTAATAATAGATTAACAACCCAAATATCTTTAATATTTTTTTACAAACAAGTATGGGTCCTTAAGAGAACAAATAATAATATTGTGCTGGAAAATGAAGGTTTTTGTCAACTAGATCTACATTCTAAATCTAGGTCTAGCCATGTGGTCTACTGAGAGTTACACAAATTGTTCTAAGGACATGTTTTTCTGATCTGAAACTGCAATTACAATATACTCATTTACAAGGATAAAATGAGCATATTTACTTAAGCATTTATCAGAGCATTTGCTGTGATAATCCCCAATAAGATTAGCTATTATTACTATGTCTTTATTATCATTATTATTAGCAAAATTGCATGAATATATGAGTTCAGGAGTTTATGTGAAGTTGAGTCTTTGTGAATGCTGTTTAGATGCATGATTATAGAACAGAGTGTATTGAACACAATTTTTAAAGACGAATGACCTGGGAAGTATATAGTCAGATACCAAATATGTATTACACATCTCTTATGTGCCTAGCCCCTGGTATACAAAGGTAAGTAGAAATTAGCATGGACCCTGCTGAAGGCAGGAGAAAGGTAATTAATCAAAAATTATAAAAGCATATGTAAGATACCAATTTCTAGAAGTGCAATTAAGGAAATATTCAATTTTTTTAGTACTGGAGGGTTGAACCCAGGGCCTTGTACATGCTAGGCAAGTACTCTACCACCAAGCTGCATCCCAGCCCCTATTTACTTATTTTGAGATAGCATCTCACTATATTGCACAGGCTACCTCTGGCCTTGAATTTAAGATATTTCTGCTTCATCCTCCTGAGTAACTGGGATTACAGGTGTACATCACCATGCCCAGCTTGGAACTATTCTTTTATATGTATCTATTATATGTGGGCCTGCAGCCTTTCCACTATGGACTCCAAACCCATCAGATCTCGGAAGATAAGCAAGGCCGGGCCTGGTTATTACTTGGATTGGACCACCTGGGAACAAGGAACACCTGGGAACACCTTGGGAAAAGGACCTGGCAAACCACTCCCAAACATCCATTGGCCACTGAAAACCCTACAAATAGCAGAGAAGCACTGACAATAGTGTTTTGTCTGTTGCATGTAGGATTGCTATGAGTTGGGTATCGACTCACCAGCACCTAACAACAACAACAATTATATGTAGAGGGGAATTTGATATACTCAAAAGATTTAAAAAAAAAAAACATTCTGAAGAAGTGATACTTGAATTGACATATGACCAGGAATTAGCTAAATATAATCAGAGAAAAGAGCATTCCAGGAACAAATAATAGCATAAGACAAAGGCATGTGGCAGCCAAGGCATGGAAAATATAGTGGACTGAATGAAATCCAATGTTGCTGAAGCAGAAAGAACAAAAGAATGTGTGATATAAGTTGGCATGGTAGAATGGATAAAAAGGAGGCCATAGAAGGGACACAGGCTGTTTGAATGGATTTTTGTCTTTTCCTTCCAGGAACAGTTTGTTAGTTTCCTATTACTGGTATAAAAATTACCACAAATTTAGCACTTTAAAGCAATACAAATTTATTCTTTTACAGTTTTGTAGGTCGGAAGACTAAAATCTATTTCACTGGCTAATGTCAACCTATTGGCATGTCTGGTGTCTGGTTCTTTCTCAAGGCTCTGAAGGGTTAATCTGTTTCCTTGACTTTCTTTAGGTTCATATTCTCCTGTTTCTCTTTTTATAAGGACAATTGTGAGTACAGCAAGCCCTTTCAGATAATCCAGGCTAATCTACCCATTTCACGATCCTTAAGTAATCGAGTTTGCAATGTCCCTCTAGCTATATAAGGTATCACTAGTTCACAGCTTCTGATGACTAGGACATGGGCACAATGGGAAGGCATTATTCTGCCTACCATAGAAGCAACTATTTTCCTGTTCAAGCAGGAAAAATGATTTGCTCACAATTGTATTTTTAAAAGGCCACTCTGGTTGCCTTGTGAAGGACAAATAGGAGGAAGGCCGGGTATATGTGAACCACTTGAGAAGCAATTGTCTTGTCAAAGACAGAAGGAAAATAACTTCATTTGGGGGATGTGAAAAAGTCTGCTAGAGTTGGACATAACCTATCAGTATTATACTGGGGCTGGTTTGTACTGGATTGCAAGAGCTGCATCTATCCCAACTCTATATTTAGTGATGTGTTAATAGATTAATAGTGGTCATGCTAGCAATATTTACACTATGGAAATTGGCAAACAATTTTACAAGTCCACCCCACAGAGATCCAGTGTCAGAGAGGACCTCCACTGATATTGTGTAACCCACCAATTGTGTGAAGTTGTCTCTCTTTCTCTTCAAGGCCTTTGCTTCTAGGCACATTGAGTTCACTTCTTATCACACTGTTGACAAGTCTTGATTCCTACAAGTTTCTTTGTAGAGATAGACCAAGGAGTATTCATGTCTGACTTCAGTATTTTCTTCAGGTTTTATAATAAGCATGAAATTCTTTTGGAATTAGGAAGAGTAAAGTCGGCTTTACTGTTTAAATTTTAATTTAAAAACTTACCAACCCCCATGTGAGTGAAGACACAATGAAAAATTTGTTTTATGATGTTGACAACTAACAAGTCTATGATCTAATCACTTCAAAAATATATTCCTAGTTACAACTACGTAAAAGTTAGTCTTTGAATTTTCTGTGGAATTTGTTATTGGGTTTGGTCTTTTGATTTTTTTCAACACAAAGAAGGAAGAGAATCAGAATGATGAAAAGGACAACATTGAATACTTACAAGTAGCCAGTATCTAAACATATGAAATTATGGAATAAAAACCTATCATGAGGGAGTTACAAAAATTATTCTTGTCATTTTACATGCCATGAGACAATAGCAAATAAGGATAAGATCTCTGGAGCACGATTTTTAGGGTTCAAATCCTAGCACTATTAACTTGCTATCTCTGCTTTCTGGAAAAGGATCAAAATTCTTTTTACCTCAACTTCTTCACTTCATTTGTGAAAAGAAGATAATAAGTGTCTGTGATATTTAAATAACTTATCTCTGACAAAACACTTGGAATAGTGCTTGATACATATTAAGCATTCAAAAATATCTTCTACTTATTGGTTCATAGTCAACTGCATGTATCCTCATGTATTTCAACATAGATTTTTCTAAAGAAAAGCCACTTAAAGATTTACTATAATCATGGCATTCTGCCACCTTCTTTCCCCAACTGATCTGTCCAGCTGAGAAAATGAGGGTGATTTAGCTAAAATTGATATTAAAGAATGTCCCAAATATATTACATATTTGTTTTTTCACATATGTGTGTTGGACTTTAGTCCAACTCCATTTACTTCCTTTGTAATTTTATAAGCATTACTGCTCATTGGCCTATTAAATCCCCAAAGAATGTTACCCCAGCAACGTGATTCAGGTATTTCTTCCCCTATGCTTTCCCACCTTCAGTTGCATACACACACTCATTGCTCTTCATTCTCCTGGCAAGTTTTCTAAGGTGTGTACCAAGTTCCTGAAGAGCTAAATATCATCTTGCTTTGAGTAAACCAGGAGCCAGCTGGCACCATTTATCTCTTCAAATTTCAAGAAAATGTGAGAAACAACAGGGTGTCTTATGTGAGGTTGGGCAGAGCCCTAAAGGGCAGCTATGTGTGAAAGAGTATATGATGGCAATGGGCTTGAGAATTAGGTGTCATCCTGAAAGGTGGACTTGACAAAACTTATTTCAATGCGACTTCATGATCAGATTTTTGAATTTGTTTCCCTTCCTTATCTTCAAAAGTTACGTATCTCCACAAGAATGATAGGATAAGAGTGCAAAGAAATTTATTTTCCTACTTTTATGCTAGAATCAACTTTTGAAGCCTCTCTGAAATCTCAGTAGATATTGAACACTTAAGTTTTCTGATTATTTGTTTTTTTATTGAGGTCAATCACATCATCATCTGATGCCTATGCTTTACAGTACATCACTTTAAAAAGAAACAAACCCTCTTTTATAAGTATTTTAATTCCCGTATGAATTTAATACCTCGGTAAAAACTCATAAAGGATTTTTATACTAGTGAAAATGCTATAATCTATTTGAAACCACATACAGAAAGATTAGCCAAGATGAATGTATGCATGGTATTTTTAGAAAGTAGAAATAAGTAGAAATCTCTTAGCACTTCTTTTTGTGCATGTCTTAGTGAAAGAAGAAATTACATAAGAAAACTCATAAATGTTAAATCTGGATTATTAGAAAGAAGGCATAAAGGTTCATCCTAGAATAGATTTTTCTCACATAGTTCTTGTTACTACATTTAAGAAAACATAAGAACACAAGGACAGGATAATTCATTTTAAAATATATGTAAGTATAGAATTAAAGAGGGCTAACTGAAATGTAAATTACCTTAAGAAAGTTTTGTACATTTAGATAAATAAAAGGAAATTTTAGAAATTATAAATGTGTTGCATCAAAACAAATATTAAATATTTTAGAGAGTAATGTAGGAATTGGTATTTTTTTAAAAGATGAAAGAACTAGAATGTGCTATAACCGAGTTCTCTAAGAGCCTGAAAAACAAAGTATGTATGCATCCTTACACTGTATGAAGGAGAAATCTTTAAAGAAGTCAATGTAACTTTGATATCCAAGCAGATAAAGGAACTAATCATGAGGCAGTTTGTGGCCACTATAAAAACACAAAATTCTGGGTCACAATCAACATTGCTTTGTAGAAAGCAGGTTTTGGGCAAAGTTGTTCAAGTATGATAAAAATACATCTCAGGATATACTGCAAGACAAAAATACACAATGAGAGTATAGGTGTAGTCTTTTGAACTTTGTTTCTCTCATATATACCACTTTGAGGACACTAGGATTTACTCTGTGGCATACTGCTGGAACAGCAGTTCTCCAAACAATGGTTTGAGGACACTGTAAATTTTTTTGAAGAGCTCAAAGACCTTTACTTTATGTGTAATATTAATATTTACTGTATCACAGATTAAAACTGAAAAAATTTAAAATACAAACGTATGCAAGGACACCTCTCATTGGCCAATAACTGACAGTATCATTACACATCAGGTAACCTTTAGAAATCTCCCCTGTATGTTCATGAGTAAGAGTGAAAAGGCAAGTTACTAGTATTACAATGAAAGTAATTTTGACCTCAGATCCCCAGATCTCAGGGTGCCCAGCAGCCCTTGGAACACACTTTGGGAGCTGCTATACTATACAGTTGGTAACTGGAGGATAATCAGATATTTCAGTGAGAGGAATCATAACTGACTCAAGGGAAAAATAGATGAAATAGCATCCCTCGGGGTGTAAATTTTGTCTGACTGAAAGTTAAAATTTCTCTTAGAAATCCTTGGGTGATATGTTTAGGCATATGATTTTTATTTAAGGAGTTAAATGCCATTGGAAAGGTAAGAGTTGGGGGAGAAGGATTAGGCCATTATTTGACAAATATTTATTAGTTATCAACATTAAATAGGAGCCTCTGGAGAGAGGAGAAAGATGTGAAGGATGTGATGCTGTCTCTGACATGTTCACAACAAAGGGAGTGAGATCACAGATTCAGGCTCCAGTAAAGTTGAGAACAAAATTCATAGACAATCCAATGGAGGAAAAGGTTATTTCTGCCAACCCATTTCAGGGAGTTTGTAAAGAAAAGGTGACATTTATGACCCATGTGCACAAAGAGTACACATTCTGAGCGAGAGCATGAGGGCTGTGGAGCAAAGAGTGCTGCAGGCAGAGGGCAGCTCCAGGAAGAAGGATGTGGAAGAGGTGACTTTGAGGAAGGGTGATCTTTTAGAACATGGAGCCATGAGAGTAGAGGCAGAAGAGGAGATGTAGGTGGTATGGGTAAGAGAGGTGAGACCTGACTGCAGAAGGTCTTATGTTCTCACTGATAAGATTGGGCATTGCCCTGCAGACTGAAAAGCTGCAGTGGATTTTTAAGCGAAGAATGATATTTTCAGAATTGTGTTTTCGAAAGTCAGCTCCATGGCTTTGTTGAGGATAAAAGGAATGAGGATAAAATTCAGAGCATCTTATAGTAATCTAAGCAAGAATGTTGTATTGCACAGGCTCTGAAATCAGCCTGCCTATCTTCAAATGTTGAATTCTCAGTTTGGGGAACTCAAACAATTATGGAATTTATATGGCTTAATCTCCTCATCTTGCAGATTAGAAGAGTACTGATAGACTGATAGAATGATTTGATGCAATAGAATAAACTAAAAAATAAAATAAAACATTAGTGTACTACAGTTTAGCACTATATATTACATATTATAGGTGCATAAAGTTATTGGGAAGAGAAAAATTTTTGAACAGATCCTAAAGATATTCGGAGGCCAGAATTCATGAGATTTGTTGTGAAAATGTTGGATGGTTATAAAAGACAGCGACGTTATTTTAAATGTTTGGATTCAAGGGAATCAAGGGGAATGTTAGATAATAGGTGATAAAGGAAAGGGAAACAGGACACAATGAGAACACAGAGAATCTAAGACATATTTTCACACAAATATTTTTTATATAAATGATGGGATATGCTTGCTACAAGTCCCTTACATAATGTGAATGTGTGGCATATATGACTGATGATTGAAAGTATCCAAGAAATTTTCAGAAATAAAATGAAATAATTCACTTGTAGTAAATCTCACAGACTAAATCAAGGAAGGAAAAATGTAAGCCTCTAACAAAAACGTGTGATTACTCATTAAAATCAAATACTTTCCTTGAGAGCTGGAGGGTGACCTATGGCCTTTAAGAAAGAATAGGTGCAAATAAAGAAAGAAACTAGGAGTTAAAGTGGGGTAAGATTGTTTTCTTCAGCATAAGGAAACAGAAAAATTTCAGTGTATTGCAACAGAGATAAAAATGCTAAAGTCAATGCAGCCAAGAGGCCCAGTCTAGGTAAATTTCTGTTATAGCAGGTCAGATTTGGAATAAAGAAGTTGTTAGGCAAAGAGAAGTTTTTATTTACCTAGATTGTCAAAAGGTGATAATTTAAAAGAAACATTTTCTAAAAGTTGTAAAAGCCTTTTCAAAGATCCATTGGCAATTTAAAAGAAGCAATTAAATTCTTGTACAAAGTAGTTTTCTCTTAAATACAACTAATCAATGTAAAGTTACACATCCATGACATAAGAGGTACATTTAAAGCAGGCATATCTCCATATTAAGCTAATGTTAATTATTTACAAAGATATGAAAGAAATCCACAAGAAAATAATTATTTGGAGAAAGAAAGTTCCTTTTCTTAGAATAATAAAGAGAAAAGGATAGAGAGATTAAACCGAGGGATTTTTGTTATCTCAAGGGACCCCCAACACCTGGACCATTGACAGGTATGGACTGCACAGCAGCAAGTGAGTAGCAGGCAAGCATGCTTAGCTTCATCTGTATTTACAGCTGCTCCCGCATCACTCACATATCGCTTGAGCTCTGCCACCTGTCAGATCAGTGGCAGCTTTAGATTGTCTTCCACGAAACTGGTCCCTGGTACCAAAAAGCCTGGGCACAACTGTATTACAGTGATAATTTTATGAACCACTTATTTCTTAAGCATGAAGGACAAGGAAAGTGGGGTGAGGAGGACTCCTTTTTGAAATTAAAATAACTCACAGAATGTAGCCAACTACAATATAAGCATTATTAAAATCTGGTAATTTAGACTCTCCACATTCAAACACTGGTCATATTTTATCTAGTATTCTGTGAGTTGACAAAATGTGAAGAATTTTGTATTGAAGCTCAATAGAGATTTAGAGAGTACTGCTTTTATTCTCTGAGTGGATAATAATCCAAATAATGCAATTATCAAATTAGAGGCTGGTTTTAGGACTTAAAGTTGATCAGTAGATATATCTAGAAAACCTCTCTCTTCTGTCCACTCTGTTTCCTTACTAAAGTACTATCCATCAGTGTTTAAAATGGAAGTTTGGATCTGCAATCACCTTAGTGAGTGAAAAAGGACCACACAACGGTGCTAGTGTCCTACCTCTCAGTATGAGAATCCAATGTCTCTGGGGATAGATGTAGCACCTCCTACTTGTTCCTCGCTCAGTCTGCAACACATGCACATGGCCCTCTTTACTGGTAAGCCCTCCTTGGGGTTATAAAATGGGTGAGATTTTTCTGAGATCTAAATATAAAGGAAGGCAATTTTAACATATTGTGTCATTAAGAAGTTTTGGAGCTTTTAGACACAATCTGGAGGTAGTGGAAAATTAGATGCAGTGTTGCATTAGACATGTTTTTAGTATTTTCTTCTTTTTGTAAAAGCTGTAATTTTCAGAGTTTAGAACCAATTTAATGTCCCTGGAGTTACAGCTTTTTTGTATCCATTGTCCATTAGGTGAATTACTAAGCCAAGAATGGAATCCATTTATAATGTATAAAATACTGTGAAATGTCTTAAAAACAGTCTTTGCAGGGGGAAAAAGGCATTGGGAGTCCATTAAATTTGAAGACAGTGAATTCTGAGGTTCTTCTTATAATTATATAATGGTTTTTGTGCTTTGATAATATGATGCTTTAGAATTGAAGGTTTATTTAAAAGTTTGAATTCAATGAAAAATTATATAGAACAAAGGGAAAATGCATTATTTTGACATTTCAGAAGCCTTTAAAACTGAGTACATTGTCTAAAAACACTTTAATGTATTTATTATATTTTATTAAAAATTAATATATACCCACTAAAATACTACTAAATGTCTTACTAGTGATGATGTCACTATTGCTGGCATTTCATAGTCTTAGAATATTTGGTTTTTAAATTCTTATTTTGAAGAAATTCTACTTTGGTCTGAAAATTAAGGTAGATTGATCTAAACAAGATCTTTATAAGATGTACATGATATATATGTACGTGTGTGAGGATATTTGTGTAGTATGTTTAGGTGTGCCTACAACCATAACACTGTGGCTTCCAATCCTGTCAGATCTTGGAAGATAAGCAGAGCTGGGCCTGGTTAGTACTTAGATGTAAGACCTCTTGGAAACACCAGGTGCTACAGGCTTGGGAAAAGGATCTGGGAACCCACTCCCCCAAAATAATCTGCCATTGAAAACCCTATGAATAGCAAAGAAGCACTAGCATTACTGTTTTGCCTGTTGTACATAGGGTCACTATGAGTTGGACATTGACTTGACAACACCTAACAATAACAACAATGTTTAGGTACTCAAACTCATCTCCAAATGTCAGATTTTTATCAATGATCTATTGAGGATTTGTGAATGTGTGTGCATATTAGTGTATACTGTATTTGGTGCTGTGAGATCTCAGAGTATAATTATAGTTTTGCTAAGCTTTCATATAGCAGAGAAAAATATCAGGAAAATAAGTTGATTTCAAATTCTAATTTATTCAATAGACAAACAAATATAAAAATTTAAAACATTACTCCCAGAGTTTGTTCTGAGATCCACATAGCTGCTGCCAGATCTCAGAAACTTCTAAAACCTATGTTGACAGCACTGTGTATTATGTTGAAACCTTATGAAATTGTCATTTCTGTGGGTCAAAACCAGGTGACTGGTGGGTATTTCATAAGGTTTCACCCAATAATAATTCTTGGTGTTCAAGAAGATGAGCTTATAACATTAAATTGTAGTTAAAGTATCATTTACTTAAAAAAGTCAAATCATGCTTTCTGTAGTCAATAAAGCAGAGAAATGTGACATATTTAGTGAAGATTCTAATAAAAATGGTTGCAAAATAATTTTCCTAATTCTCATTAATAAAATTTCCTAACAAAATCTTATTATTGAGGTCTGATAATTTCCAGTGGATGATGGTGGCTAACTCATTCATGTTTACCACTGTATTGATTGGGATTTTTTTTTTCTTTTTCCAGCTGCAAATTACAGAAAACCCACCTATTCATGGCACAACTAAATGTAAGTTGGTTTTCGTCTTGTACAACAAAGTCTGGAGGTAGAAAGCCCAGGGCAGGTGTGATGGCATTGTGATGTGATCATGAACTCAGCTTCGTCCTATCCTTCTCATCAGCTCATCAGCATGTTTGACCTTTTAGCCAGCCGATAGTGGCAGCTTCTTACCCAGGACAAGAAGAGGAGAAAGGACAGCATGGTACCCATCTCACCCACTTCTTTTATTAAAAGAGCAAATATTTCTCCACAAGTCCCTGCTTATGCTGTATATGTCAGAAAAATGTCATAAGACTATACTCAACCATGCCTGAAAGATAAATTATCTTTTCTAAACTGTATAGGAAGTATGGGGGAGAGGAGACAGGGAAATACTGGGAAAGTGTTGGGGTGTTAGTTGTTTGTTGTTAGGTGTCATCAAGTTGGTATCCAACTCATAGTGACCTTATGTACAATAAGTGAAACAGTATTGTCAGTGCTTCTCTGCTATTCATAGGGTTTTCAATGGCTGATTGCTTTTGGGAGTAGGTTGTCAAGTCTGTCTCCCAAGCCTACAGCATCTGGTGTTCCCAGAAAGTCTCCCATCCATGTACTAATTAGGCCCAAGGCTGCTTAGCATCCAAGATCTGATGAGATCTGATGCCACAGTGGTAAGGCTGCAGGTCAGTGTTGGGTTACTAATCAACAAATCAATAGTGTCCTGCCAAATGTCACTTCTTTTTCTTTTCTATTCTTTCTTATGTTGATCAACCTCTTCATTGTGATTTTTGTATTAGAATAACCCATACAAAATTTCTAAGATTTGTACATTGGCACTTTCAAGTGGATTAATAGTTGCATCAAAGGTTGTTGGTAGTACTCTCTTGTTACTAAGCAGTTAGAAAATAAACTATAAAGACTTATTGTGAAATATTATACAGTCCATTTTAATTTTCCATTATTTTTCAAAAAATTTGAGTCCACATGGTAAACAGTAAATTAATAAAGAAATTATTAAATTTCATGAAGCAATGAAATGCTGCACAACTTAATTCAGGAACTTGTAAATTGTTTGTTCTAGGTGAAAATTGAAAGAAATACATTGGTTAATATGAAGAGCTCCTTTTATGTGAAAGGTGTGGTGTTTACTAGATGCAGGAGAAGATAAAAAGATCAATTAGAATCCCAATGAATAATCTCTACAAGGAACTAAACATGGCATCTGCACTCAGTGATGACAAAACCCTGACACTGGATTGTTATTTGATCCAGATTACATGAAGATTTCTGTAATAGCATCAATCACTTAGATTTGTATTTTACCCCTTAATATTTAAAGGTATTTCTCATTCATTATCCACTTACTGCTCCTAGTACCTCTGTGAATTTTCTTGATTTATCTATCTACTTAACAATATTATGATTTATATAAAATGTGGATATTTTAAGTGGCTTGCTCAAGATTGCGTGATGATTCACTTCTGAATCAGAGCCTAGGTTTCTGAGGTCCCTTGAAGTTTAAATAGTCTCTAAGTAGAAGTTGAAAAACAAAAGGACCAAGATGTTAAAGCAGACCCTCATGAGTCATACATCTTACCCATTACCAAATTTTTCTAGTAATTCAAAGAGTGCAAGAAATTGCAATAAATGGGCAAAGCATGCTTCTCTGAGAGAAATCTGACAGAATTACCTCAGCTCTCTGAAGTCCTTCTCTGATGTGAGCAACTATCGGGTTCAACCTTGGTTTGTGAGTTCACACAATGCACATAGAACATTTCTTACATGATGGGAGCTATTTCAGTTCTGCATTTTACCATTTCTTCCTCTACAAATTCTCTAACCAATCATGCTTCTGTAGATCCACATATTCCACATTTATTTACAATAAGAACTTGGGTGGACCTGGAATCTTCTGCTAAAAGTATTTCATGGGTAAGGACTCTCCATTATCTTCATGTTAATAAGCATAATGTATGTACTGGAAGCCAGGCTATTAGAAAGTTTGCAAGGGTAGTTGGCCAGGGCTTCCCTTTTATCCCAAGTGTACCCAGTGAAAAAGAAATGGGATGTCATGGCCCTGCTGTCAGCCTTTCTTTCTGAGACTGAATATCTCAGTTCTGAGGTCATGCTTGATCTATAATACATACTTATAAATATATAACTAATATGCTGAAAACATTCATATAAGGATTAGATAAGAATGCAATTTTATGTTTTACTCTCTCTTTAAACCTTATTATTTGGAGTGGTATTTCCTTGCCCATAGTGAAAACTTATGCAGTCCAATGATTCTTAGGTAATAGATGCTCCTATGGTCACATTTATTTATAAATAGAGTCTCAGTTCATAAATTTAAATGTTTAGCCCATAGACATTTTAAAATTCCCTTCTTCTCCAGTTTAATACTGCTTCGCACTGAAAATCTGATTGGGGAGAATAGGTCCATTAGTTACTTGCTGCTACATAAAAAATTGACCCAAAACATAAGGGACTTATAACAATAATTTTTATTTGTTCAAAATTCTATGAATCAGCTATTTGGGCTAGGTTCAGTGGTGTTGTTCTTTCACTGGTCTCTAAGTCAACAGTCAGCTAATGGAAAATGGCCTCACTCATATATCTAGTCATTGGCTGGCTATTGGCTGAGACACTGGGATACAAACTTCTCATAATCCAACAGGCTAACTCTGGCTCATCCATAGGATGGTGGTCACAGGATTTTATAGCAAGAGAGGGAAAACTCCAAATGTACAAATGCTTTAAACCTTTTCAAGACATGGCCAAAGCAAGCCAACCAATTAATCTAGATGCAACATATGGAAAAATAAGCTGTTGCTTTGTAGGAGAGTATTTTTAATATTCAATTTTAATGGCATATATTTACACAGAGAAATTATATATGGCCAATTTTATGTTGTTGTTGTTGTTGTTAGGTGCCGTAGAGTCAGTATCCAACTCATAGTGACTCGCATAGGGTTTTCAATGGCTGAGTGCTTCGGGATTGCCTTGGGAGTGGATTGTCAGGCCCTTCTCCCATTTTTGCGGTGCTGGGAATTGAACGTGGGGCCTCAGAGACTGCAGCGCAGCGCTCTACCCACTGAGCTAAATCCCAGCCCATGGCCAATTTTATAATCAACTGAAAATTAAATTTTATTCAGTATTTTTTGCCCTCTATATTCTCTCTATTCCTCTAGCTATTATTCACTCTGGAAGATTCAGAAAAAGAGGAGAGGAGTGAGGTGAGGGGGTTAGTTTTTAACTCAGCCAGGTGGCTTCTAACTCCATGTATCAGGCATAAAGTTGATTCTTGTATGAGACATAGTCATGATTTGCTTAGGGGTTCTTTTCACTAGAGATCCCACTCAGCCTTGACCTTGGCCAAATATTATCTGTAGTGTAGTTGCTTAAGATTCCTTCCTTGGTCCCTAAGCATCCAATTTTACACTTCTAGACTAGGCCAATACAACCTAACAACTGCTCCCCCTCTGCACGTGTGGACCACATCAGGTTGTGGAAAACACTCCCATATCATTACCCTGATAACTGCAGGACTGAAGGATGCTATCAGCACAGTAAAAGTCTTTCCATTGAAGTAGTTCTGCATATTTCTCTTGCCCCCTGGGTTACTGGGATGGGAACCACACCACAGTTCTCAATCTGTGTTAACTTTATTCGCCACAAGACCAACATCATCTCTATTTCTTCCATAGAAACAAATTTCTAAGCTCTCAGTGTGCCTTTCCAGGCTTTGAGTTAGAAGTTGTCTCTTCAATTCAAAGGAAGGAGTAGGATTTTCTGCCTAGAAAGACTCTATCTAAAGAACTCTTTTCACTACTTTGTTTTCTTTAATTTTTTTCTGATCTCTGCTTATGTCTTTGATCTGACTGAGGGATACAGAAGTCATGGAACAGATTCCATTTGTAAGTTCTACATATGGTGTGTGCATTGGCAGGAAATCTTTATTCACTTTGTAAATTCTACATATTGAATTTGGGGGCGTGTATATTGATGTCTCAGTGAAAAGAACTGGGGCAGAAAAGATTCTATCTTCATACAGAAGCAAGGAAAGAAGGAAAGGAAGGGAGGGAGGGAGGGAAGAAGGAAGGAAGGAAGGAAGGAAGGAAGGAAGGAAGGAAGGAAGAGAGGAAGGAAGGTAGGAAGGAAGGAAGGGAGCTCATTTTTAAAGTATCTCACTCTAGAGCTCCTTATCTTTTATTTTGTGGATATTGATTTCAGATCACAGAGTAAACAAGGTGGTCACACACATACATTTTATACACTGCCATCTATAGTACTGAAATCTTTATCTTCTAAAATGAGACATATCCAGGCCTCTTTTCATATGATACTAAAATCTTCAGAACTACCAAAACACACTGGCAATTCCTTCATTCGAACTGCTCATAGGTCTTGACTTACACGATTCTGAAAGGAAGGGCTATTTAGGGCTGCCCAGCGATGGAGGCAGACCCAAGAAACAATCACACAGAAACTCATGTGAAGTTAAATTGTCGATCAGCTCTAGCACTTTTTATGGCAGAGCTGCCTATTGGGTAAATAATATGCATTTTATAAAAACATTCATAAATGTAAATCCACACAAGAGACTGAAATGGCTCCTCAGGGTTAAATGAAATACATATTAACAACACTTATGAATACTAAATAGCATGCACTTTTAAAATGGGCTCAATGTGTATTTACATAATAGCCTGTAAGAGTTCCACTGTCAAGTAAATAATACTGTACTTGCCCTTAAAAGTCTTTAATTACCTACAGTATTTGCAAAGTACGTTGTAATGGATTTCTGGTTTGTGTTAGCACTCCACTCGTTTCCCTTTTCTTTTCTTCTCTGGTTTCAAATACATATATATACTTATGAAAATAATTTTAAATTGGCAATGAAAGAAACCACCTATCAAGGTAGAATGGTCTTGAATGGTTTCACTTGTATGAGAAAGAAACTTTTAGAGTGAGATGGTAATATCATGCTGACATCATTCCCATAAAGAACATCTTATAAATGAAAACAAGTAAACATGAGAGAGAGACCTGTGGCAGGGGTGCCGGGGGAACGGACGGTGCTGCCAGTTGGAGGCAGACTGTGTCTGGTGAACCAAGCCAATGTTTCAGCCGTCTCTGGTGCTGTCATGGGAACAGGGGTCTCTCAGAGATAGGTCCTGTTCTTTCTTCATAGCCAGGAACCTGACCCCTATACAGTACAACTCCCAGCTTCTGTTGCTGGCTTCTTCCTGACTCCTTCAGGGCAATGGGATGTATTCACTGGAGGCTGGGAAGCAGGAAGATGTTTTCTTTTTTCTTTCTGCTTCAGGCATAGGTCCAGTGATGGTTGTGGCACCCCACACCTTTGTCCCACCTTCTGGACTACTCCCCTGGCTTTCCATGGTTCCAGAGTCTACCTGGAGGCCAGGCTCTAGTCACTCTGTCTCCTCCTTCCACTTGTCCAGGTAGAAGCTGCTTCTTACAAATGTTAGTCTCTTACCATATCTTCTCTTGGTTGGTCTGCAGTTCTCCTAATGCCTATTACCCATGTTAATTTAGCCCTGTTGAATTCCCTCCCCAACGTGTCTGTCAGCTTGTCATGTTGTAGGGCCTGGCATGTTGCTGTGATGCTGAAAGCAATGACATTGGTATTGCAGATACCAGCAGGGCCACCCATAATGGACAGGTTTCAGATGAGCTTCCAGAGTAAGGCCAAGTAGGGAAAAGGACCCAGCAGCCCACTCCCAAAACAATTAGCCATTGAAATCTCCATGAATAACAGAGCAGTACTATCTAATATAGTGCTGGAAAATGAGCCCCCCAGGCTTGAAGGCATTCAAGAAATGACTGGGGCCGGGCATGGTGGTACACGCCTGTAATCCCAGCGGCTGG
>VMDO01014567.1:0-53975 GCA_007922755.1 Pedetes capensis | reverse complement strand
ATGATATCAAAATGCTTACAAACAGAACTCTCTATGCTTAGTTTTAAAAAGAACCCTTAAAGAAGTTGAAAAGGAAAGGAAAGGGAGAGATGTATCATATACATATATATCATGTATATGATATACATATCAACATGTATAACATATATGTTATCAACACGTATATGATATACATGATATCAATATATAACATATATATAACATACATAGTTATATATGTTATACATGTTGATATCAGTTATCTTCAACTGAATATTAAAAGAATGAAAAGTTCAGCATAACTTTACCTACTTTAAAAAAATGAAGACATAATCTCTAAGAGCTAATTTTAATAGCAACATACAATACATTTTCTAATACATTTTTAGTCACTGGGCAGAATAAGCCATGTTATCTAATTTATTATGATTAAATGAACTACTTAACAATTTTAACTGTATAATGTGCTTCCCTCCTCACTCATGTATATGATAAAGAAGTACATGACATTCACATTTAGAATTTCCCTCTTGAAAACTGTTAGGACCTCTGAACCAAACCTTGAGGCTTTTTATGTTTCAATTCAAATTTTGGATGTATTGAAGGTGAAAAGTTAAAATGATCATAAACAATCTACTGCTATTCCTCATTTCCTAGATGAAACAACTGTGTCCACAGAGGTTAAAGATCCTTGACACATGAGCTCATGTGTCTAGACTGCTAAGCCTGTGCCCTGCCCACTCCATTATAGAGCTCCTTAACTCTGAGAAGCTTGATGAGAGTTCTGAAGCCAATTACACGGACCATAAGATGAATATTCTCAAAAACAAAACATTTTTATTGAAAACAAAACATTTCTTTAGATAGACAATATGCTCTTTACTAAGCAGTTTTCCTATTTGGTTAAAAGAGAAACTGGCATTTAAAATGATGAAAGAATTTATAGGATGTTACACCAGAAAAACACTCAGTAAATATGATTTTACTTTTGTAATACTATGAATAGAGGTATGTGTTCTGTTTAAATATCATCTATAAAATTTTATGATTCATTCAAAGAAACAAGCCATTATGATATACAGAAGGAACCATTCATTGAGCAGTATGTTTGTACCCATATGGAACATTTAAGATTCTAAGGGGAAAAGGTTAATTAAACCTATAATACTAAAAAGAAATACTAAATTTGCCTAAAATTGTATAGGAAGGCTAATATCTCTTACACTTTAAACCAATCTCAGCTGTCTGAGAGAAAATAGAGTTGTTCTATCTACTGGTAATTACAAAAACAAATCACTGTAGCTGTACATTAAAATTATAATAATAATTCATTTCAGCAATGATACAAGTGATTACAAAGGCATATGTCTATCTTTATAGTGATTGTACTTTACTGGAGTTCTGAACAGGACTATCCAATATAATGATATAATTTTCATGTACATCTATTTAAAACAAATTACATGATATATGTCCCAGACCTTTATGGTATCTATGTTTTGATCAACGTATTATAACTTCTCTCACTCTGTATTTCTTCATGGTTTTCAGGTGTGATACCTGAGCATTTTCTTTTCCTAGGAGAATGATTTCAAAGTTTATTGAAAGGTATGACAGCCCAGTCATGTTCTTGTTACACTGGAGGCTTGTGATTAGTAATATCACACCTACATACAGACAAGACATTCATATTGCCATACATGTTTAAATTACAAATGGGTTACCAATTAAAGTCAAAAGCATTCAAAACTGATCCTCATAAAATATGCAGTTATTTTTGACTTAAATATTGTGAATTTTCAATCCTAATAGAGAATTTGGCCATATTTAAATTTTTTCTTATAAAACTTTGGCTTAGTCCAGAAAGTTATCAAAAAAGACTGATATAAAACAATATTGGCATACAGAAAAGCATCCTATATATCATTGCTGTGTAACAAGAAGTTTCTGAAATAACTTTGTCTTTAAAATGCAGAATCATCCAGAAAGTTCATCAGTAGCATGCGTCCCCTAAATTTAGTAGCAAAGTCATTTCTACTCCCCCTCACCTGTCCCAGTAACTGAACAATCACTAGTTTATATGCTGCTACAAGTCAAAACCAAGTAAATCAACCTTGATGCATCAGAAATAGTCTAGCTTCATGCTATCTCAAGGTAAATACACCTAGTCAGAAAATAAAATGATAATAAATATTACACATTTTCCCCAGGAAATGCAAATATCTTAACTTAGAATGATTTTTTTAAAGAAAGGGCAATAAAGGGGAATAGGTAGATATTCCTATATTTTCTCCCTAGTCCTTGAATTTACTCACCAGTTTCCCAAATGCAGAGTCAGTAACAAGAACATCAACCTCAACCCTCTACTTTGACTCCACAGAAGAAAAGGGGAGCAGAGCAAAGCTTTCCAAGAACCCATCGGGATCGCTTTATCTGCTGGTTCCGCACTAGCTCAATCTCCAAGCCAGGAGTTTTCCTCACACCTCAGCAGCGGTCGAGTGAGTAGAGAGGAGAGTGTGGAAAAGCGATACACCTCCTAACCAGGTAGGATGCGACTCCCAGCGGAACTGAGCTGTGGAGCCAATCAGACCCAGAGGATGCTGACATAAATTATCTCAAAAAGAGTTGGGCCAATCGGTGGTCCAATAAGGCGGGGCTTTCTCTACTAGAAATCAAGCCCAGTAGGGAAAAGGGCTCGGTTTCTTTCTAAAAGAAAAATAAACCTCCTCTCCCTCCCAGCAGCGGAGAAACGTTTGAGTGGCCTTGTCAGACTCACTCCCCAAGGACAGGCTGCCTCCTTCCTCACCACCCACCGCCCCCCGGCCTTCCGCACTGTCTATTTTGGGACCACTGCCTCTTTCCTCTCGGGTTAGGATTCTGAATGTGTCTTCCAAGAGAAACCTCTGGGAAACAGGCAGTGTCCATTTGTTTCTTCCCAGGCTTGTGAGATTTCTGTTAATTTTGCTTAATTATTGCTTGTTAAATTTGAAGGTGAGGCGGTGTTTCAGTTCACTTTGCAGACCTAGTACTCAACCCCCTGCACAAATGAGGTTTCAGGAGATGTTGAATATATAACCGAATGAATGAATGAACAGGCTGGGTGCGATCTTGATAAGCACGTTTCCTCCCCCTACTCCCTTCTGCCGCCTCACTACAAGTGAGAGAGTGGATTAGCAGTTGGCTTCTCCCACCAGGCACCAAAAGACGACAGTAATGAAGAATGGCAGGCTAGAGCTATCTCATTTTACAAACACAGAAACAAAACTCTGATTGTGCAAATGTCCTCTAAGCCCTGGGCGTTGTATACAAATTAACATGGGTGAGCCTTGTTCTCTCCCCACCACCCCCTCCAGTTGCCTTTGCACTTGCTGAGCGCCAGTGTTTGGTACCTAACTTCAGAGGCGCTGCTTTGAGTTCGCAGCAGAGCCCAAGAGTTGCCATAGCAACCAGAAAGCCTCTGGCAGCTGGAAAGACTGTACTGCGAAGAGTGTGGTGGTGGAGAAGCAGGCTCTGTGCCCAGCCATCTTCTGCCTTTACTCCTTGCTAAATCTCTGTTTCCCATGGACGTCACCTGAGGTTGGGGTTCTTTGGCTATATCATTAATCATTCCACAACCACCTAGAATAGGTCAAATTCAGGGCTGAACTGAAATTCACCTCCTAGTTAGTTATTTGAGAATGTCAGTCACACCGCAAACAGTGCACGTCAGAAGTAACAGTGTTTGTGTACAGCGGTAGGGAAACTGTTGCAACACTGCTCAGGGAAATCACTTGAAACTGGATGAGGCCAACCAGGTTGAAGGGTTTTTCTGGTTTTGTTTATTTGTTTGTCTGTTTGTTTGTTGTGGTTTTTTCCTCTCCTCAGAATTACATGTTGCAGTGCTGGGCTTTTCTCTCCTTTGATTGTCCATCCTTTTAGTCTCTTCTGAAAATAGTATTGAACTCTTGTTTCTCTTCTCTCACTCCACATTAATTACACAGTATTTATTTTTTCCATAAACCATATTAGTCAAGGTAGTCCATATCAAATAATATATATAGCAATAAAAGCTCATTATTATTGATTTTGAAATGAGTAAATTTAGGTAACAAGTAATGTTAGTATGAATTCAGGTTTCTTTTTCTTTCTTGACTTTCTTTATTCTATCTGAATTAAGAATGTATTTTGGACAGTTGTTTAACTGTTTCATTGGATATACACACTAATTCACTGATTTGATTAGCCAGTGAAGTAGGAACTGATTCACTAGAGGTATGTTGTGAATAACAAATACTTGTCTAGTTACCCCTTGCATTTTGCTAAGATTTAGGTTTTTGCACATATTAGTGGGAATATGATACCACCTAATGTTCTACAACAGTTGATATTGCCCCCATAAATAATTCTTAACAAGATTTTATACTCATTCTTCTCATATGTAACTAAAAGATGCTGAGACCACTTAAAGGAAATTAATGGAGAGGAAAGGTGAAGGATATATCCTTGGGTAATAACAAGGTGCTTGCTTATTACAAAAGGTAAAGGACTAGAATGAGGGAAAGTTTCCTTTATTTTCCAAAATGTAGGTTTTTGCAAATGTTATGCTGAAATATTTTCCAATGTGTTTCATTCCTTTGTTTCCAGCATTTATCTAGCTCTTTAGTTTTGTCTCTTTATACATTTTTTGAGAAAACAGATTTTATCCTGCTCTCATGGTTAATTATATTTCTCTATAAACTGTGCAAAAGGGATCTAAACCATGCAGTACCTGAATGAAATGGATAATAGCTTTATATATTGGCAAGGTCTTTGACCCTAACATCTTGTCTTTTTTGATGGGATAAACCAGGTACATGGGGGGAATGGATTGGGAACTTATATATTATAGGCTCCAAATAAAGCAAATAAGGTGTACTGTATTCATCAAATAAGTTACAGTGTCTCATGGGAGCACGTCTATGGGGAAACAGATAAGGATCTTAGGATTCTAGGTTAGAAGACCAGAAGTTGCTATAGATAATGCAATGGAGACAGTTCTCTGACTTCCTGAGTACCAGTGGTTTTCAGCTGGAGACAGTTCAACCCCTTGAGACTTTGGCCATGTCTAGTAATATTTTCAATTGTCACAATTTGGAGGGAGAGTGGAGTGAGCTACTCATATCAAGCTTGGGTTGTTGCTATATAACACAAAATGTACAAAAAGTCCTCCTTCCACAACAAAAAATTACAGATCTCAAATTGTCAAGAGCAAGAAGGCCACTGCTGTGAGGACAGAGTATAGGTAAGGACAGACTCCAACACAAAGGACAAGAAAGTAGACTCCATCATAGATGACTAATTTTTTAATACTGTCATTGAAATCACTTCTTTTGACTGCCTGGGCCAAAATCATTATTCACTTATATCTACTTATTATTGCTATTAACTCATAGTGCACACAAGTTCTCTCTTTCTTCTCAAATTTTGTTCTGGAGTCACCATAAAATAAAATAATTGTGCTACCTATTCAAAATTCAGATTTTTGAGCTTGACTGTGGAGATAGTACCTCAGAAAAATTTGAGAACTATCATCCTACCATCCTCTCACAAAATGACCAGAGATATAGTAACTGGATCATGTATATGCAACCCTGGATCTAGAAAAATATAGTTTAGTGTGACTTTTGTCATTGCTTATTCACTAAAAATATACATATTAAGAAACTGTAGTGTCAGGCACTATGCTTGATGTTAGGAATGTAATAATGAAAAAAACCTATTGATGTGTGCCTTGCTTTTTTCACCTATAAAGAAGAAGATAAGAATTCTACTGACCTTACAGAGTTGTTTTAAGTATTAAATGTATTTAATGTATGGAAATCACTTGAACTAGTGCCTGGATACTAGAAATTACTCAAAAGTGTTAAATAATTGTTGCTATGGGGCGGGTGCTGGAATTTGGCTCTGCTGGTGGAGGGCCACTTTGCTGTCTCTGAGGTCCTGGATTGGATTCCCAGCACTGCAAAAATGGAAGAAGGATGTGACAATCCTCTCCCAAGGCAATCCCTTTGAAAACTCTATGAGGGTCACTGTGAGTCAGACATGACTCCACGACACCTAACAACAATAGCAACAACACACCATCGAAGGTAGGTTTCAAATCTGAGTAATCCACTCCAGCTCCTAGTCCTGCACATTTAACAATGTACAGTTGATGAGAGAGGATGGAGAGGCGGGTACAGTTGTTTTCATCCCACCCTCAGCATTGTCCTGATTTCTGGCTTCTCCAGAGCAAGAAGACATTTTTACTTATGTTCTGTTACCTGTCCTGAACATTTGTGCTTATGTTCTATTACCTGTTACCTGTTACCAGTTCTGCTACCTGTTCTGCTACCTGTTCTGTTACCTGTTCTGTTACCTGTCACTCTTCTTCTGATCTTCAGAATCCTAAACTTATCCCCAGTATCACATTTTTTTCATATCACATGGTACTCCCTTAGCCTAGGAGGCTCTTCCCTCTCATCATCTGCCTAATCCCTCCTCATTTTTTCTGATTGAGTTTAAAGGGTCATTTTTTTCCACCCAGAAGCCTTCATAGATTGTTCACTATGTGCTACTCTGCATTATACTCTGGCAACAACAGTTTCTAGCAACAACAGTAATATTTATTGAACACTATGTATCATCAATGGGAGAAGGACATGGCAATCCACTCCCAAGGCAATCCTGAAACAATAAGCCATTGAAAACCCTATGACGGTCGCTATGAGTTGGACACAACTCGATGGCACCTAACAACAACAAAAATGTACCATCAGCCATGCATGTCAGGCTTTTGTTTTGTTTTGTTTTGTTTTTCTTTTTCCTTCTGTTGAGGTGACAACCTAAGGGAACAAAGATTTATTTTGGCTCATGGTATCAAAGGTTTCAGCCCACAGCAGGATGATTCCATCCCTTGGAGCATGAGGTGAGGCTGAATAGCTTGGTGGTGGAAACATGGCAAAAGAGGCTGCTCACCTCATGACAGTCAGGAAGCAGGGAGAGGGCGGGAGGGAAGAAGAATCTGGGGACAAGATGGACACTTCAAAGACAGTTTACCAGTGACATACATCATCCAACCCAGGCCTTACCTCCTACTTCCATCACCTCTGAACTATGCCATAAAATAATGAATCCAACAAAGGTTCAATCCATCATTTAGGTTAATCCAATTGCCTCTCAATGACTGGATTCTCTAGATAGGGACAAAGCCTTCAACACATCAACCTGTTGGGGAGATGCTTTATATCCAAACCATAACACTAGGCATGATTCTTTATTTTCATTGTTTTGTTTTGTTTTTCAGTGCTGAAGGATTGAACGCAGGGCTTTGCCCATTCTAAGTAAGCATTCTATCTCTGAGCTGCACCCCCATCCTTTTTTATGTTTTATTCTGAGACAGAGTCTCACTAAGTTGTATAAGCTATCTCTGGCTTCCAACTATTGATCCTCCTGCCTTAGCCTCCCACATAGCTGGGATTACAGGTGTGTACCACAGCACCAGGTTCCAGGTATGATTCTTAGTAGTGCTAGATTATGGGTGCACATAATCTGTCATCCTAAAGCAACTGCTTCATATAGAATAGGACATATACTAAGGATTAATGATGTCTACCAGACATTGTATTATATTAATTGTATTAAATTATGTTTTCATTACTATGATTATATTTGATTTCCTCTAAGATGTAGCCCCATGACTGTAGGGACTTCATTAGTTTTCATCTCTGCAGTAAGCCTATTGTCCAAACCAATACCTGATAGATAGAAAGACTTAATGTACACCTGTATAATGAATAAGAATTCAATGCACAATTGAATGTATGATAAATAATTGGCTTTAGTCTTTTTAGATATTTCTGAAGCCACTTAGGAATCTCTATTCCTCATAACAGGTTGAGTGTCCATCTCCAAGTAAGTGAATTCTGGATCTTGGTGCTTGACTTATTCCTTCTCATCAGATCATAATGATTCATTCTTTTCCTTATTTATAGATTTCTAAGACTAAATGTGCCTGCAGCCTTAGCACTGTGGCATCCTATCCCATCAGATCTTAGAAACTAAGCAGGGTCAGGCCTGATTAGTACTTGGATGGGAGACCACCTGAGAACACCTAGTGCTGCAGGCTTGGGAGAAGGACCTGGAAACCCACTCCCAAAAATCAATCCACCATTGAAAACCCTATGGATAGCAGAGAAGCACTGACAATAGTGTTTCACCTGTTGTATGTAGAGTCACTGTGAGTCAGATACCAACACAAAGGCACCTAACAACAACAACAACAAAACTAACATACTCAGCCACTACAGTTTATGTGAATAGTTTATTATTTAAGTCAAACTGTGTATATGTCTGGCACACAGAGAATCCAAAAGATGAAAGGTATATACTCTTTCTCTATCAATCTGCTCAATCTCTTCAGTCCTATACCTACATCATCTACAGAAAATAGCCAAGACCAGAAGCTAGTCCAGCAATTGATCTGTGGCATCTCAACCACTAGCCAATTGGAAAGAGAAAGAAAGAAAGAAAGAGAAAGAGAGAGAGAGAGAGAGAGAGAGAGAAAGAAAGAAAGAAAGGAAGGAAGGAGAGAAGGAAAGAAAGAAAGAAAGAAAAAGAAAGAAAGCGAGCAAGCCATAAGGTGAGGAAAAGCTACAGATCCATTATAACCTACTATTAAGAACCAGCTTCTGTTTTCCTCTTGGCTGCACTTTGATGACTGTACTTTCATGGCCAGGTACAGGTTTGCAATTACTAATGTAACTTCTGAATCTGAACTTCTGTCATTGGTTATCCTCTGTCCTGTATCTTCCATATTTCCCTTTCTACCTGATTATTCTATCAATATACAAATATGCTCACATGTCCAACTTTAAATATGCATATATGGTTATTAGATTCCTTATCCTCTGTATCTTCTACACCTATACTTTCAGTTTGATGAATAGCCACCCTTCTCTGCTTCCTCACCATACAATTACTCACCAAACTCTTTAATTTGATTTTTGCCCCCATGACATTAATGCTACCATGTTGTTAAATCCAGTAGAAGTTTCCAGTATTTATTTTATATGATCTTTAATCTGAATTTGGTTCAGCTGATCATTCCCTCTTTTTTAAACCTCTCCAGGACATCATTATATTCCTACTTTCTCCTACAAGTCTTTAGCTAATTTTTAAATGCTTCTTTACATGCTTGTTCTACCTTCCTATCCTCAAAATTTTGGTGTTCTTCAAATATCAGTTCAAGTTCTTTCTTTTCTACATTTCACTGTCATCTTTGGCAATCTTATCTAAATCCAAATTTCTATATACTATTGTGTATCTCTGAAAATCATCCTGGAAGTCAAGGAATGCCTATTGGGCTTCAGACACACATATTCCTCTTATACCACGTAGGTAATCAAACCAGAAACCTCACAGTATTTTTACCTTGATGTATATATATTCTAACTTATCACTAAATATTTGGTATGTTGCCATATTTTATCACCAATCTGTCTAGTGTGAATAAAATGCAGCCAACATGGATTCATAAGTAAGATGGCCTACATTTAAACCCAAGAGCCTCTGCTTACTATGTAAAGATAGAACTATTCTCTTTTCAATGCCTCAGTTCCCACATGGTTTCTCTGAAAACTAAATTATTTGATTTATATAAAACCCTTATAATAGTGTCTGACACATGATCATTGCTGTTAAAGTTAACTACAGTTGCAATTATCATCCAACTTGTTTCTATATCTACTGACAATCAATCCAAGTGGTCATCATCTCTTGCTTAGACTGCTATGATCACTTTCTATTTCCAATTTTGCCTGTTTCATGTATATTATTCATATAACTTCCAGAATAGTCTTTTACAAAGTGAAAATTTGGAATTCTGTTTTGCTTAAACCACTCAATGATTTATGGTTGTTCTTAGAACAAAACTCAGTATTAAGATCATGGCTTTTGTGACCTTCCAGATTCTGAGGCTACCTTCTGTCTCCTGATTCATCTTTACAACCCTGGCCTCTCAATGTGTTCCAGGCAGAATGACCTTCCTTAATTTTCTTCACTGACATGCCTCATCTTCACATCATGGTTTATAGATGATTTCTCTATATCAGGATCACTCCCCCTCCCTTTTACCCCTCATTCAGCTCTTTCTTTGTCCCTTTGTAGTCTTAGGTCAACTGGGGCATCCTCAAAGAAGCCTTGGTTTTCCAATTTAAATTAACTCACCATTTATAACATCTAACAGCACTCAGCAATTTCCCTCCTGACACTTGCTGTATTTTGTAATTCATTGAATGTTCAGTTAACTCAAGAAACAGTCACAGAGCACCTGGATCTCAAGTATTCTTCTGTAAAGTAGACATAACAAAATAAACAAAGGAGACATTCTGTTGTGTTCTGTTGAACATTTTATAATGTTTCTATTCTTAAAATATTCTTTATCATCATTTGTTTGATCTCTGCCTCTTCTCTAAAATGTCACTCTTTCATGGCAAGAAATTTTGTCTTTTATTTTCCTTTAACTATACTTTCCTTGACATATGACAGAGTGCCTATTATAACCATTTGTTGAATGAAGAAAATGGAGGAACTGATGAACTGTGACATTTCCACTTGACTCTATCTACAGCTTTGAGCATTCTACTTCATTTCTGTAAGCTTAAATCTGTTCTTTATAAAAAGAATAGACTATTAATATGGCATCTTCAGGGCTGATGTAACATAATTGTTGTTGTTGTTGTTAGATGCCATTGAGTCAGTATCCGACTCATAGCAACCCTCATAGGGTTTTCAATGGCAGACTGTTTTGGGATTGCCTTGGGAGTGGATTGCCAGGTCCTTCTCCAATTTTTGCGGTGCTGGGAATTGAACTCAGAACCTCAGAGACTGCAGTGCAGAACTCTACCAACTGAGCTAAATCCCAGCCCCGATGTAACATAATTAGATAATATAAATAAAATGCTTAAAATACATAAGCCTTTATAATTGATAAGTATGTGAAACCATGGGGTTAAGCTCTTGTAAGTATCATGAATCATATAATTTATACCTTAAAAAAGAAAGAATGTAAGGTCAGGTAACAGAAATTTAAATCTTGTCTACACTAATTATTTTTGTGATCTTTAGCAAATCACATCTCAACCTCAAAATTTTCAATTTCAAAATGGAAATGACAATTATTCATAACAGAATGGACTCCTTTGAAGATCAAGTAAAATAACCTCAGCATAACTTGGCAAACTATTAAGTGATGTAGAAATATTAGCTGTTATTATTGATGATGAGTAGTACAAAGTAATAGCTAAAAATTAAAGCAGGCATGGTAAAGAAATCCAAGCTATCAAAAGCTAACTACTATACAGTACTCATTGTTTGCCAAATATTAGATATCTTAACTGATTTGGATAGCTTGTTGTGTCTTGTTAGGTGCCTTCAAGTCCTATCTTACCCATAGTGACCCTCATAGGATTTTCAATGGCTGATTGTTTTGGGATTGCCTTGGAAGTAGATTGCCATGCCCTCCTGCCATGATTTGGATAGCTTAGCTTATTGAAATCCTTCCAAATGCTTCCTGGAGGTTACTATTATTATTCGTTTATTTTTCAAGTGACAAATCTGAAGAGCAGAGATTTGGTAACTTTTTCAAGTAACACAGAACACAGATGCTAACGATGGGATTTGAACCTAGAGAGTCAAGTTTCAGAGCCTATGTATTGAACTGCTATATGATAATTGTACTTTGCAGATAAATCATGATACATGCTTAAAGGAAATTGTTCATATTTCTGTCAAGGCCACCTTTTCCCCCTCAGGTTAACCAACACCAATATTTCAGTGACTACATACCAGGGCATCACTGTCATGAAAACCTTTCATATTTCACTTTAAAGGGCCATCCCATAAAAATGTCAAAAGTAAGAAAGAATTTTTGAAGAATGATCCTTCACAAGCCATGTTTCAAAGGTATATAGTCCTGTTTAAGATATGAGACACTTAGAGGAAAGAGATTCAGCACTTGAAGATTTATTGTAGCCTGACATTTAATGAAAACCCTCAAGGTTTTGATGGAGCTTTATTATATCAATTACTCACTCACCTCATATATAGCCTAATATATTTTATTTTTAAAATACCTCGCTAGCAGAACTTCATTGAAATAGTAGCCCCTAGGGCATCTTTGAAAGGGTCCTATCCAGTACCTAACTCCCTACTCATCCATTTCATAAGTAGTAATGTGTCTACTTATGTGGCTTTGACTAGCAGCTGAGGAATAATATAATTTCCTAGGGCCACTGGACTCTAGAGAGAGAAAGGATGGGTGGGAACCTATTTCTATTTGGATATCTCTTCCCTCATTTATCTCACTGTAACTTTTGGTCCATCAAAGAACAAAATACTACATGTAAATATGAGGAAACCAATTATAGTTCTCAAGTCACTTAGCCCCAGTAGGAGGTACCAAAAACCTCAAAAGTGCTGCCAGTTTTTATTTGCAGAAATCTGAGGTGCCTATATGAGAATGTTTGATCAGAGTAAAGACATTATAATATTGGGTTGGCAAAATGGGTGAAGTGGTCAGATGCAATAAGCAAAGATTCTGGATTTTGTATGTTAAATCAAGGAGGTAAGTGTGTCTCTAATAGTTTTCCTTTCTGGTTGATTAAACCTTTATGGGTAATAACCTATAACAATAAACTTGAAATGTCCTTGGCAGAAAAGTATTTATCCAAAGTTTCAGGAAGAAACTAATTAGACATTTGAGTGGATTGGTCCAGTTAGACCTGCTGACTAACCCCAATCTATAACCTTGTATTTGTCCAGGTATACTTCCTTAACCTTGTTGCATTCATTAAAGAAACTGCAGTAGCCTTGAAAAGTTCTACAATGGACATTGCCTATAGGCCAACAATACCAGTGGGAAATACTGTCTTCAAACTTGTTTCTGAAATTCTGAAGGCGTTTCCATGAAATCCAGGAATAGTGAGATATTGCAATAATAGGGACCAAGGCACAGCACCTACCTGAGTTAAGGTGAGTAGTGTTTCAGTAATGGATAATGGAGCATACCCCCACACAGTGATCATCATGACTTGACCTACAGAGATCCTTCATGTACTAGTAATTGTTGTAGTATTTCTCTCCTACCTTTCATGTATTGAAGTCTAACCACTGATTTGATGGTGTTAGTAGGTGGAACATTTGGAAAGTAATTTAGATTGTAAAAGGAAAGCCTTTAATAAGTGGGATTAGTGCCATTTAAGAAGTAACATGAGATAGATAATTTCTCTCAGGCATAATAGGCTACAATTAGAAGATCTGTCTTCACCAGATGCCAGAGCTGCTGGCCTCCTGACTTGGACTTTCCAACATTGAGAACTGTGAGAAATATATGTTTTTGTGTAAGCCAATCTACTGTATTCTGTTTTAGAATCCCAAACTTTCTAAGATGGTTTCTTATTGATCATGTGTCCTTGGAACTGAAGTAGATGATCAATCTATAGAATTTTGTTGATACATATAGGAAGAAAAGTGATAGGTGTGATGAAAAAAGATATGAGTTGAATCACCATGATAGAGTCCAGACTCCTCATCTAATTTCTAACTTTGATCCAGCTCCTAGAACTAATGAAAGGGCGATTACAGTCCCTTGAGAAATAACTGCACTGCACATAAAAATTTATACTGTAAATCTACTTCCTAGTCTTCCTGGTTCAAGGAACCTGGCAATATTTGTCAAGGTCACTAAGTATTATAAAAGAATAACTGGATTCTTAGAGTATAAAGTCATGGCTGTAATTTTCAGCAATGCCTGGTGTGAAAAAAAAACAAGAGAAGTCCATAAGATACCTTCACCCACCAACATAATAAGCAAAAATATGTACTATGTATTTGTTCATCAATGAGTTGGAAGCTAGAAAAGGAGTTGTGTTATTACATGATCATTCAGTTTGCCTATTTGGCTATTTAGAAAGCAGATGGATATAAGATAATAATGCTGAATTATCAAAATATAATCAAGTAATGCTTCTAATTGTATCTTCTATACAAAATGTGTATGGGCTGGGATTTAGCTCAGTTAATAGAGCAACACTCTGCAGTCTCTGAGGTTTCTGGTTTGATTCTCAGCACCACAACAATGGGAAAAGACATGGCAATCCACTCCCAAAGCAATCCCAAAACAATCAGCCTTTGAAAAGCCTGAGGGTCAACTACTTGTTAGACAAAACTTGACTGCACCTAACAACAACATACAAAATGTGGAATTAATCAACAATCCCCTGAGACTTGGGATGTAGCAGTTATGTTAGTGCCAAAACCCATTGGAAGTTTACTTTTAGCTGAGATTATCAGCAATGCACTGTTGTTGATTTACTTCAAGGATAAGTCAACCAGCAGGTTCTATAACATAATCTAAACTAAAGGGATCTTAATCACTTCTCTAGTTCATAAAAGAAAATCTCCTATTACATTGATATCATTATGCTGATTGGATCTGGTGAACAACTAGTTATTACTCTATACACCCTGGTAAGATACATACACATAAGAAGGTAGAAAAGAACACTATAAAAGTCCAGGGGTTTTCATGTGATTTCTAAGTGATCAATGGTCTCTGTGGGTCTGGATATCCCTAGGAAGGAGAAGGGCAATCTGCTGCATCATGCCTTCCTATCACTGTTATTGTTGGTTAGTTGCCATAGAGTTGAGTTTGACTGAAAGCAACTCTTATGCAGAGCAGAAGAAAACACTACCTGACGCTGTAACATGCCTGGAACTATTTGCAAATCCTTCTCTGCTATTTACAAAGTTTTCAATGGCTGATTATTTTGAGAATGGGCTGTCAGATCCTTCTCCTACCTAAAGCACTGGTATTCTCAGGCAGTCTCCCATCCGAGGAATAACTAGGTATGATCCTGCTTAGCTACCAAGATCAGAGGAGATTTGCCACCAGGATGCTATGGCTGTAGACACCAACATCAGTATATTACTATTAAGTAATTTCCAGACTTTATTTGGGTTTTACTAGTTTTGTTACCAGGGAGACATGGAAAGCATGGGTCTGGGAATCTAGTAGTAAAACCTCAGTCCTTGTACTCAGTGTTTAGAGGAATTTATACCTGACCCAGAAGTTATAGTAGACAGTATTGTGTTGTTGTTGTTGTTAGGTGCCATCGAGTAGGGTACGATTCATAGTAACCCTATGTACAGAACAACAAAACACTCCATGATTTTGTGCCAGGTACACGATCTTTGTTGCAGATACTGTGTCAATTCATCTAGTGGAGGGTTTTCCTTTCTTTTCATTGACCTGTCACTCTCCCAAATATGACAACCTTCTCCAGGGATTGGTCCGTCCTGACTATATATCCAAAATAAGTAAGATGCACTCTAGCCATCCTTGCTTCCAGGGAGCACACTGGTTGTGCTTCTTCTAGGACAGCTCTGTTGGATATTTTAGAAGTCCTTGGTATAGTCAATATTCATCTCCAGCACCAAAATTCAAAATCATCAATTTTTCTGTCTCCTTTGTTCAATGTGCAGCATTCACAACCATATGATGCAACTGAAAGATATGAAAGATACCATGGCATGAGTCAGGCACACCTTCATCTTCAAAGTAACATCATTACTTTTGAATACTTTAAAGAGATCTTTTGCCACAGTTTTTCCCTAAGCAATGCATCTTTTGATTTCTTGACTGCTGCTTCCACAGGTGTTGATTATAGAACCAAGTAAAGCAAAATCATGGGCAACCTCTATCTTTTCTCCATTTATTGTGAAGTTGTATACTGACCCAGGTGTAAGGATTTTTGTTTTGTAGATGTTGAGTTGTAATCCACACTGTAGGCTATGTTTTTTTATCTTCATCAGTAAATGTATCAAATCTTCTTCACTTTCAGCAAGCAGAGTTGTGTCATCTGCATAACACAGGTTGTTAATGAGTCTTCCTTCAATCCTGATGCTGTGTTCTTCTTCATAAAGTCCACCTTTTCACATTATCTTCCCAGCATAGAAATTGAAGAGATATGGTAAAAGGATACAGCCTGAGGCAGACCTTTCTCAACTTTAAACCAAGCAGAGTTTCCTTATTGTGTTAGAACTACTGCCTCCTGGTCCATGTACAGATTCATGATGATTATAATTAGGTGCTCAGGTATTCCCATTCTTCCTAGTGTTATCCATAATTTGTTATGATCCACACAGTCAAATACCTTTACATAGTCAATAAAACATAAACATCTTTCTGATATTCTCTGCTTTCAGCTAATATCCACCTGACATCAGTAATGATGTCCCTGGTACCTACCTTCTTTTGAATTCTGCTTGATTTTCAGAAAGTTCCCTGTCTATACACTGCTGCAGCCACTTTTGAATGATCTTTAGTAAAATTTTGCTTACGTATGATATCATTCAATAGTTTCCACATTCACTTGCATCCCCTTTCTTGGGAATAGGCACAAATATGGGTCTCTTCCAGTCAGTTGACCAGGTAGCTGTTTTCCAAATCTTTTTGCATAAACATGTTATCAGCCCCAATGCTGCATCTGTTGAAGCATTTCTATTGGTATTTCATCAATTTCTGGGGCCTTGTGTTTCACCAATTCCTTCAAGGCAGATTCTACTTCATCCTTCAATACCATTGGTTCCTCATCATATGCAAACTCTTGAAATGGTTGGTCATCCATCAATTCCTTTTTGTATATTCCTCTGTATATTCCTCTGTATATTCCTTCTATCATCTTTTGGGGTTTCCTGTATCATTTGATATTTTCCCTGTAGAATCATCTGCTATTGCCACTTGAGGCTTGAATTTCTTCTTCAAATGCTTACTCTTGAGAAAAACAGAGCATGATCTTACCTTTTGGTTTTCTGTCTTCATCTCTTTGCACATGTCATTATAATATTTGTTTTTGTCTTCTCAAGCTGTCTTTTAAAATCTTCTGCTTAGTTCCTTAACTTTATCATGTCCTCCTTTTAATTTAACTGCTTGACATTCAAGAGCAAGTTTCAGAGTCTCTTTTGATGTATAATTTGGTCTTTTCTTTTTTTCCTGTCTTTTTAATAACCTTTTGTTTGCTTCACAAATGACATCTTTGATATCATGCCACAACTCATCTGGTCTTCTATCATTTGTGTCTAATGCATTAAACCTATTCTTGAGGTGGTCCTGAACTCAGTTGTGATATACTTGAGGTTGTCCTTTGGCTCTTGTATACTTGTTTTAATTTTCTTCAATTTCAGTTTGAACTTTCATATGAGCAGTTAATGGCCTGATCCACAATAGCACCTGGTCTTGTTTTGACATTTGAAGTGGATTTTTCCATCATTTCTTTCCACAAATGTAGTTAATTTGGTTCCTGTATGTTCCATCTGGTAAAGTCCATGTGTATAGTCATCATTTATGTTGGTGAAAAAAATGTATTTGCAATGAAAAAGGTCAGTGGTCTGACAAAATTTTATCATGTGATCTCCATCACTGTTTCTTTCACCAAGGCCATGTTTCCTGACTACTGAGCCTTCTTGTTTCCAATTTTTGCATTCCAGTCACCAGTAATTATTAGTATGTCCTGATGGCATGTTTGATCTATTTCAGGTTGCAGACACTGGTAGAAATCTTCCCTTTCTTCATTTGAAGCCTTAGTGGTGGGTATATCAATTTGAATAATAGTCATATTAACTGGCCTTCCTTGTAGCTGTATGCATATTACACTATCACTGTCAGCATTGTATTTCAGGACAGATCTTGAGATTTCTTTTTTTTGATGATGAATGCAACCCCATTTCTCTTTAGTTTGTCATTCCCAGCATAGTAGACCATATGATTATCTGACTTAAAATGGTCCATGCTAGTCCATTTTAGATCACTGATGTCTTGAATATAAATGTTTATGCTTCCATTTATCTTTTAATAATTTCTAATTTTTCTAGATTCATAGTATGTACATTCCATTTTCTAATTATAATGGATTTTTATAGTTGTTTCTCCTCAATTTGATAAATGCCACATCCACAAATGGAGGTCTCTGGGGCTTTACTCCCTGTCCATCATCAAAATAAAATCTACTTTGAGGAGGCCACTCTTGCCCAATAGTCTTTTGACTGCCTTCCAACTAAAGGAGCTCATTTTCTGGCACTATATCTGACAGTGTTTTCCTGCTATTCATAGGGTTTCCAATAGCTAGTTGTTTCAGAAATGGGCTACCAAGTCCTACTCCCTAGTTTGTCTTAGCTTAGAAGCTCAGCTGAAACCTGTCCACCATGTGTCACCTTGATGATATCTGAGATACTGGTGGAATAGTTTTCATCCTCATAGCAACACACAAGCCCCCACAGTGCTCTCCCTTGACAGATGTGTGGGGGAGTAGAGCATATAGATGAGGTTTATTAAATGATAGCATACCTTTAAGGAATAATTACTGGGAATACTAAGGTACTTGGAGAAGCTTAGGTAAATCTGGAAAGAAATGTGGAAAAGCCTAGTTTGCCTTGGTAACTCTGCACAAGGATATTTCTGTTCATCAGGGAAAGGAAAAGGTAAGAAAAAAAGGAGAGTTAACATTCTTTCATAAGGAAAAAGGTCTGGGATAGACAGATAATGGTGGGCTGAGTAAAGGGAGAAGTATGCGCACAGATGGTGGAGACAAGCAGCGAAAGGAAGTTTCCCTCATTAAAGAAGTATAATTTCTCTTTGGATTTTTTAAGTAGCATATACTTTGAATTTATTATTCCAATTCATTGGCTGAGCATTCTAAAAGTTTGTTTTTGTCAGACTTTTATTATATTTTATTATTGAGGCTCAGAAAATGAGAAAACTGCAATAAGTTCTGACTGCTGTACCAGCTGCTCTACCATTTGGGCTACTGGATACTGTAGATCCAAGAATGCTTGAAATAATTGTAGCAGATAATGATACTCTTGACAAGTTGGGGCAGACTCTTATTGGTGAATCACAAAGTAGACATTTTGTTTTCCTTTCATTTAATCATACCGTAGTCTACAATGTATTGTTATTATTGTTAGGTGCCGTCCAGGTTGTGTCCGACTCCTAGTGACCCTATGTACAACAGGCGAAACAGTATTGTTAGTGCTTTTCTGCTATTCATAGTGTTTTCTGTGGCTGATTGTTTATTGGGAGTGGGTTTCCAGGTCTTTCTCCCAAGCCTACAGACTGGTATTCCCAGGCTTTCTCCCATCCAAGTACTACCCAAGCCCAACCCTATTTAGCCTCTAAGATCTGACAAGATGCCACAGTGGTACAGCTACAGGCCTACAATATATATATTTATATATTTCAAAATATTATGTTGTACATGTCAATTAAAAGAGATTTTAGGGGAAAATATGCCATTATTTTTAGATTAGTATTCTCCTTTTTAAGAAAATCTTCTAGATTTTCAATGATCTATAGTACAGACTGAACACTTTCTATGCACCACCAAGATACCATGTGACATGAGCTGTTTTACTTCCTGACAAACATAAGATGAAATAGGCATGGACAGAAGCCCATTATCAAATGACAGGGATACACCTGGCATCAGTCTCAAGTAGTACCTAAAGATACAGGTAACTAGCTCAGATACCTATGGCTTTTACTCCAAATACACTGCCTCTATCTTTTATCTTTTAGCTTTAGAGTCTCATTAGAATTTTCCTATGGCTACTTATCTGAAGAAAAATAAATTTGAATTTATTTCTAAATGGCTCTGTGGGTCTTGCACGAACTATCCAAAAGTAGAAAGCTACAGTTCTGTAATTTCTTACTGCAGGGCTACCAGGAATAAGGTGTAGGGGGAAATATTGCCAGTAGGAAAACCTTTGAGCAGTTATAGTTCAGTAGGGCCTGTTTTGTCTGAAATGAGAGACTGTAAGAGGTAGGATCTACATTGATCATAGACTGTGGCTAAAGGTCAGAAGCTTGGAAAGGACACTACTAGGAAATTGGTAAGAAAGGCTTCTCAAGATATACCATGTATTGTATATTCTTGATTCAACAGTTTTAGAGGGCTACAAAATCAGATACAGATTAGAACTGCATGCAGATTAGATTTGCAGGAGAGCACTCTCCACCCAGCTCTGGACCAGGAATCCAGTCCGAATGAAATTCTAATCCATACCTGAATCTAACTGTTGGGCCTGCAGCCACTGTGGCACTGAGCATGTCAGATCTCTTAAGCTAAGCAGGGTCAGGCTTGGTTAGCACCAGGATAGGAGACTGCCTGGGAACACCAGGTGCTATAGGCTTGGGAGAAGGACCCGGCAACCCATTCCCAAAAAACAATCAGCCATTGAAAACCTTATGAATAGCACTGACAGTAGTGTTTCATCTATTGTACATAGGGTCACCATGAGTCAGAAACCAACTCAACAGCACCTAACAACTGTTGAAAGGGTATGGATTAGAATCAAGGATTCTGTGATACTTTGTTCTATCTGTGAATTCTCATCAAAAGTTAGCCTTAACAGAGAATGGTATTCATAATCAGGTGAATAGGATGATCTGTTGGGTCATCATCCAGCCACCCCTGGTCTTACATAATGCACTCTTGCACAAAATAGAACCAGCAATAGAGGTGAATGTTACCCATTTATTCAGCAAAATAGTCTTTACTCACCAAGGCTAGTATGACTTGGGGACTGTCCAACCTGTCTCTATCAGGGTCTAGTACATAATTCACAAAATGTCACCATTTCCTAAGGACATAAACCAGCCAACTATCAGCAGGATGATTAAATTGGCCCCTGGCAAGGATGCCATTTTCTTCTGTCAGTTACCGAAGTTGTCATGATTAGAAGTTGTGGAAAACATCCCAGTGTATAGTTTGTCTTTGTTCCTATCCCATCATTTCCAGTCCTCTTCTTCAACTCCTATGCCTGCTGACTTATAGTGATTTTGGACTTCTACAGAAGGCTGACTTAATTTGAGTAAAGGTAAAGGGTGTTCTGAGAAAAGTCCAAATAACAATTTCCTCAAGCATATTAGCGCTTAAATATTTTACAATAAATAAACTACCATGTAATGATCAATAATGTCTGATATATTTTATGTTACATCATTATGGACAGACTATATATATATATATATATATATATATATATATATAGTAATGATCCTAAGATATGCAATTTCTATATTTCTACTACACTGTGCTCATGGTTCATTTATAGCAGTCAATGTTTTATATTATGGTGCTTGTCACTAAATTCAGTAAATGGAAAAGATCTCTGTGAGTCAGACTGTCTTATAATCTTAAATTCTTAATATCTAGCAATAGTGAGCACATTAGAATTATTGAATGAGAGTAATTTTGTGATTCATCTATTTTTTCATGTATATGTATACACCTACCTATTATCTGAAAAAAGATAAAATCTAAGTCATGATCATAAGATTTGGAGATTTGTCAACAAACTTAGGTGCACAGAATGGGACACATAAAATTTAATATGGAGAGATATTTCACATTCAAAATTGAGATTATCTGAGGGTTTCCCACAAGTTGAGCTCTACAGAATTGTGATATATTGCATTTTGTTGGCCAAAGCCAAACTTGAAAGGTAATCATGGAAATTGTGTCATATCTCATGAGTAAAATAGAACAATATGTTTGCTGGATATCTAGGATAGTCACAAAGAACAGGATAATTAATCTGTGAGACAATATGAGGAATATAAACCAGGTGTATAGAGTCAAATGAGGTGAAATTCATTTGTATAACATTGTAAATATTTTTATAAAATTGAATTTTTGTTTGATAGTACTGATTCTAAGAAATTGTTATAACAAGTTAATTTCAGTGATGTTCTCTCTTCATAAGAATTATGAAGAGCTGTGAGTTTTCTCTGAAAATTGAATTTTATTTTAGCACTACAGTATTATTTCTTTGAAGTCAGTAGTTCACTTGTAATGGTTGCTTTATTATTGCTAAAGGCACCCATAAATTATTCTGCCCCAAACCACTGCTTGAAATAGTTATAAAGGCATGTAATCATCTGCCATGGTCTTCAGAAATAAATTTATCATTAATACTTTTTTCATTGAAAAGAAGTTTAACTTAAAGAACATGTTAGACAATTTCATGCCTTTATAAACACTGAAAGGTGAGCCTAGATATTATTTACTTTTGAACTATATTTCCAACTTGGTTGTTGAACAGAAAGAGTCAAGTCTTTAAAAATATAAATTTTACAATATTTTACAATTTCTTTCGGAGTTTCAGTAAGCAAAATGTTGAAATGTGTATGTTAAAGAAGTTTCTCAAGAGATTCTTATGGAAAGATTATGTACATGTGCATTTGAAAGCAGTGATATCAAATACAGGCTGGGATTTACCTCAGTTGGTAGAGTGCCACTCTGCAGTGTCTGAGGTCCTGAGTTTGATTCCTAGAACTACAAAAATTGGAGAAGGATGTGGCAATCCACTCCCAAGGCAATCCCAAAAACAGCCGTTGAAAACCCTATAAGGGTCGCTATGAGTTGGGCACAAGTTGACAGCACCTAACAACAATGTCAAATACTGTGGCAAAATGTAGTCAATATATATTGTTTTCAGTGAATATGTCAGTGAATCAATTGTCACTTCATTAAATTTATCATTTTCTAAGAGCATTAAAATGTATTCTAAATCTTATAAAATATTTATATGCCAATGCAATTGCACATATAACGGTGAGCTTTCTATTAGGATTTATTTTCCTCTTAATGGAAGTGTAGATGAGACTCCTAGTCTTTGAATTGTTTTTACATGAATTATATATGTATTTTATCTTTCTGGGAAGATGTTCCATCTCTTTCTGAATGAATCAGTAAATGTTTATCTAACAATATGGATTTCTCTCAAAAATTAAGAACATATGCCTTAAGTATCCATATACCCACCAATTTGCATGTTTTCTGATCTTTATGCCCACAAACATCATTTACACTTCCAAGCTCAGTGCAATTGCCATGAAGTAAAATAAAAAAAGGATATCCTTTGACAAGAAACAAGGGCAAAGATATAATTTTTGACATTAATTTATGCATAGAATAGCCTCTGAGGTTTGTTTTTTTCATAATGGCATTAAAGATAGAGATTACTCTATCTTCAGATAATTTCATCAACCTTCTCTATAGCTTGGTTGAAGGCATTGGTAGAATTTATGGCTGTCATGCATGGTAGAGGGCTGTGGTTTTAATGCCTTCTATATTACTTTACTCTACTTGACAGCTATAGACTATATGTATCCAAAGTTGGTAAACCAACCAAATAAGGATGATATAGTTTGATTTGATTAATTTTATCCTAGAGTGAGATTAAAAAGCATCATTTTTCAAAAGAGTAAAAAACAACATGAGGCGGAGGCCTACTTATAAAAGATATGATCTACTTATAAAAGATAGAACCAAGTATTGAAAACATCTTAATATTAAAATCTAACAGGGATGAGTGTAAAGTGCATCATTTTAGGTTATTTTAAATTATGGCTGCTATTGAGAGATAATTTACAAATGGCAAAAATTATCCTGTTAAATATACAATTCCATGGACTTGACAAATGTAGACTGTTTCTGTAACCACTATTACTAGGAAGGCATACAATATTCCTGTTATCCTATAAATTTCACCATGCTCCTTTGCAGTCAGCCCATCCCACAGCCAATGCCTAGAAATTACTGATACGGTTTCTATACTATACTTTTTTCTTTTACACAATGTGATATAAATGGAACCATAAAATGTGTAGTCTTGTATAACTGTATCATCAATTTAGCATAATAAATTTGAGATTCTACTTATTAGGTATTATCAATATATCGTTCCCTCTATTGTTAAGCCTTATTACATGTTATCAATCTCTCAATATTTATTCATTAATTGAATAGCTAACTGATAATTTTCTTGTTTCCAGTTACTACTATAAAGATTTGTGTCCAGATCTCATGGTCATATACATTCTTTCTCTTGGGCAGATGCTTAGAAGGTCAAATGCTGTGTTACATATTTCCTTATACATATATGGATACATTTTATATATTATATAGGAACTAATAGCCTGCAGCTGTACCACTGTGGCATCCAATCCCGTCAGATCTCAGAAACTAAGCAGGGTCAGGCTTAGTTAATACTTGGATGGGAGACCACCAGGGAACACCAGGTGCTGTAGGCATGGGATAAGGACCCAGCAACCAACTCCCTCAAATCAATCAGCCATTGAAAACCCTATGAATAGCAGAGAAGCACTAACAATACTGTTTTGCCTGTTGTACATAGGGTTACTTTGAGAAGGATACCAACTAGACAGCACCTAACAACAACAATAGGAACTACTAAATGGCTTCCCAAAGTAACTGTAACATTTTGCATGCCAGCCATCAATGTATAATAGTTCAACTGCATGCTCGTTGACACTTTTCATTGCCATTTTTTAACCATACTTATATATGTGTCATGAAATCTATTTGGTTTTTATTTGCATTTCCCTGACAAATGATACTATTGGACTTCTTGGATATACTTATTTACCATTTATGTTCCTTTTATGATAAATAATATATTGATTCTTCCATTTTAATAGAATTATTACTATTATTACTGAATCATGAGAGTTCTTTATGTTGGTCTCTATGTAATTATTTTAATGGGCAAGTCATTTGCTAATATTTTCTCCCAGTCTGTATCTCATCTCTTAATTTTCTTTGCAGTGTCTTTTGAAGACTGAAAGATTTTCATTTTGATGAAATATAGTTACCAATTGGTTTATTCTTTGTGTGTGTGGTGTGGTAGGGAGGAAGTGAGCTTGTAGAAATCCAGCCTTAGAATCATTTTGCCTGACAAAATTTTGGAGTAAGGCTTTCTCTGCATTTATTCTCTTTCTCCTCATAGATGCCAAACTTTGCTTTATAGCTTTGGGCTTTGGTCAATTTTGGTAGTTTCCTGTCTCTTTCAAAGAGATGTCAGACATCTGCTTGGTATTGAAACAGAATTTTGGAACCAAGATTGTTCCCTTTCTTTACCTGATAGAGAGTATTATTTGTTTGTTTGTTTGTTTCTACTCCCGTCCCCAAAGCAGTGGATCTTTTCCTGAACTTCACTCAGCATGTTTGCTGGCCCCTCCTCTAGTACTGTCTTGTCTCTATGGAAGGGAGGAAAACAGGGAACCAAACAGGAGTTTGTACTTGTCAGTACCCCTTCATGTCACATTTCATGTATACTCGTGTTATGAAATGTAACTGTCTCCAGGTTTTGGTCCTGCCCTCAAACTTCCGAGTGAGAACAAGATGAAGTCCTATTAGAAGAGCTTTCTAGTGAGTGGGAACCCTCATTATATCCAGGGGTTCCTGTTTATTCTAAATTACAGGCTAAATGCAGTTAGCCTACAGTTAGCCTTTAACTACCTGTTAAACTTTCAATTGATTCCTTCTTATCAGATTGCATGATTGATTTCATTTTTCTCCTCTGTCGTGCCAAAAATGAAACAATTATTGGATTTCATTGGTCTTCTTTACAAATTAGTTTAGTTAGATGTCTTGTAACCTTAGCTATCTGATGGTATCAAGAAAAGGAATGATTTTGTAAATTAATTATTAAAAAATTATTACAATATTATAAATTTACAATTATTTACAATTATTATAATATTGTAAATTATAAAATTATTTCAAAAGGTGATAATTTAATCACGTTTTTCTTATTTTTAGAGTGAGAATGATATTCTCTATAGTTTTCTACATCTTAAAAAGAAACAAAAATCTAGTGTTAAAAAAAGATGACATAGTTGTAGACAGATTTGGATTGGCATGACCAAAATTCTTGGGAAAAGGAAGTAGAAACACTACAGACTTTATACAACTACATAATCAAAACTTTTTCACATGATTCAACTGTGTGATCTGAAACTGAAGAACATCTATAAAAATTTGAATTAATAAAAGGCTTTTGTAAAGGTCTTGATAAACAGAGCTTATACCAAACACTGAAATAATCAAACCACATTTGATCAATTTTAATTCCAGGCATCCTGCTTTAAGAGAAATACTGGCAATTGGTAATCTATAATAATGTGGAGCTATCTAAGAGACTAGACCCACTTGCAAAACTGAAGTTATTTTAGAAACAGATGAGAAATCAAATGAAGTAGCAAAATCTTAGCCATATCTGCAATGATCTCTGTGGAGAGAAAAAACTGGCACTAAATATAAAATTAAATTTTTGGACTTTTTTTAAGGAACTAATACAATGAGAAATGTTTTTGGAGACTTTTTTAGAAATTCTGTTCTTATATTTTTCTAAATGTATATATATATATATATATATATATATATATACACACACACAACAGAGTTCAATCCACAAATTTGTGAAATGGAGACAAAAATGATTGTACATATTGGTTGGTCTATATGCAAAAACATTTACAATTCAAAATATGTTTAAAATGAGACATTAAAAACAGAAAAAATAAGTAAATAAAACATAAATAAAATTTAGAATACAATTGTAGATTATCATCACTATTAAAAATTGATGACACCAACAATGAAGGAATCTAGAACGTGCCTACAATATACTAGACACACTCTTATGCAGTTTATATAAATAATTTCATTAAAAAATATATATGGTGTCTCTATGGGTTTGTGTGTTTTGGGTTTTTTGGTTGGTTTTTGTTTTCTGTGTTTGTTTGTTTTTGCTGTGCTGGGGAGTTGAATCCTGTGCTTGCACGCTTTATAAGTGCTGTACCACTGCGCTGCACCTCCAGACCTTTTAATTTTTTTATTTACTTTTTATTTTGAGACAGGATCTCACCAATTTACATAGGCTTCCTCTGGTCTCAAACTTGAGATCTTGCCTCTACCAACTGAGTTTCTGGGATTACAGAAATGAGCCACTGCATCTGGCCTGTCTCTATGTTTTAACAGTAATTCTATTATCTACTATCTTAGAGCCTTGCTCTCTATATCCATTCAAATTTAGGAAGCTATTACTCCTTCCCTGTGTCTTAACTTCACATCACTGTGGCCATAATACCTGAGAGAAATAATTCAAGCAAAGAAAGGTTTATTTTTTATTTTGACTCACAGTTTCAGAGGGTCAGTTCATCTTGGTGAGGAAGGCATGGCAGATGACTTGTTATGGTAGTAGGAGCATGTCACAGAGGCTGTTCACATCTCAGTGGTCCAAGAAACAGAACTTAGCTAAATATTTCCTCCAAGTAGTGCTACTATCTGGAGACTGAGCATTCAAACATGAGCTGTGAGGGACATTTGAGATCTAAATGATAACACACTATCCAATTGCTTCATCTCCAGTTTAATTCTCACGTCAGAAATATACCTCATGTTAGCAGTCCCCTTTATTTGAGCTTATTATTAACTTATATTTTCTGCCATTAAGATCACAAGAATTAAAATGAGATCCATGACTCTATGAGAAAAGAGCCAAGACAATAACTTGGTCTATTTAATAAAGACTATAGAAAATGAGTACAAACAGTCTTGGTGACAGAAGCATATGTAGACCAATACTGTTCATCAAAGCTTATGGGTGTACATAAGGGTAACAAAGCATTATGACAAGATTTGTCACTGTGTTTTAAAAACAAAAAATGAAAACCACAAACCCACCAGTCTCATAGTTTGTATTGATCCAACAAATTGTTCCAAAAAATAACTATTTAGTTGAATATATGTAAAAATGCTGGGCAAAAGAGCCTTGGGATTCTTTCATATAGAAATTCTCAAAGCTTTATGTGATCTGTAAATCTCCATGAAGTGTAAATAATATTTAGTATTAAGTATAAAATTTGTATTTCCATTTTTGTGTTTTGTTTGCTGTCTTAGATTAACTCTGCAGTTTAAAATTCTACAGAAAATGTTTTAGAAGACAGTTTTTATTATAACAAAAAGTGACTTTGCTATAGTGTCTTCTCTGCATGTCACCTTCACAAACTTTTGGTACTTCAGGAGTGCTGGTTTAGCATTCATAGTTTGACTTTCTAGGCAAATATCTTTCCATGTAAAAATGATGGTGCAGACTTCATAACTGACAGAGAAGTTTGAGACATAGGAAGAAAACTATATCTGAAAGACACATTAAAATCTTCTAGAATATCCTACATAAAAAGGTTGATATTTAATATAATATCCTTAAATATTTGCATATACAAAGTAAATTATTTAAATTGAGAATGTCAGTACATAATGTTAATCATACATATCAGTAAATAAACAATTAGCTTTTAGTAAGACCTGTATTGTTCTTTTGCATAGCTGTATTATTTCATTTAATTGCTAGAAGAAATGTTCTCAATTAATATTATCCTTTCTATTTTGTAAATGTAGGAATGGAGTCTCAGAGAAGTTGAAAAACTTGCCCAAGGTTGTTACTTGTTGTTAGGTGCCGTCAAGTGGGTATCCGACTCATAGCGACCCTCATAGGGTTTTCAATGGCTGAGTGCTTCAGGATTGCCTTGGGAGTGGATTGCCAGGCCCTTTTCCCGTTTTTGTGGTGCTGGGAATCAAACTCTGGACCTCAGAGACTGCAGTGCAGTGCTCTACCAACTGAGCTAAATCCCAGCCGCTGCCCAAGGTTACACAGCACCAAATAGCAAAGCTGGTATTAAATCACAACTCTTCTCAACTCTAACATCTCACTGCTTTCCACTACACTTCAAAAGGATTTAAATAGTTGCTTAAAGCTAAAAGCATATTTGCTTCATTTAAGTAACATGGTACTAGTAACACATCAAAGAAGGAAATTGCAAGTTGGACATCAATGGTAAAAGAAAACGCTGATTTCTTTAATCATAAAGGAAACTTGGGACTTGAATACTCAAACAGAAAAAAAAACTACTTTTCTGATCTAAATTTAAAGATATCCTCTCAATGGTTTTCTTTGTTCTTTCTAATTCATTTATTAGACGCATGGTGCCATTGACAGGACCTTATGATTACAAATTAAATTCAGGGTATCTAAAACTCCCAAGGCAATCCCGAAACAGACAGCCATTGAACACCCTATGAAGGTAGCTGTGAGTCAGACACAACTTGACAGCACCTAACGACAACAACAATTTTATTAATGAGAGGTCAGTTTCATATGCATTCACTCAAGTGTTTTTATTACAGCTTCTTATCAAAGAGATCATAGGTTTACTCAAAGACAAGATTAAATGATCACTGTTATAGCAATGAACATAATTTATCAGGACTAGAAGTACAAGCAGTAAAGATGACTACAGAGAAATATTATAAAGAAAAATCAATCATATAAGCAAATATTAAGCCATGGTCTCTGAAGTCTTAAGTCACTCTTTGGTAGTAAAATAAATGTTTGATAATATCTCAAAGATATTTGAAGCTAGCATTATGTATAATGCAAAACAGAGAAAAGTTCTGTCAGATTGTGATATTTCCTGGTAGGACATAGTTCCCAGTGAAATCGGCTGTAAATTCTGATAATTTAAGCTTACACTGAGCTTCCCCTTGTGCATGATGCATGTGATATTGACTAATACATGATTAAATAGTCAGGTCCTGAGCTACTGCTGATGATGAATCATGGGAGCATCATTTTCACAAGTGGCGGCTTCATTTTAACTTGAGCAGAAATCTTGTAGCCAAAGGGACTTGAAGTACAGCTCATCTCCAGCTACCAGACTGAAGCTGATACCTGAAGGAATAGATAGATCTGATGGAGATCCCATAGAATAATTATTCAGATTGGAGACAGACATAAATTACTACAGCAATGAAAACAAAACAAAAACACAAGAATTTAGTAAGAAGATCCTCAAAGTAAAACATAAATATTCAAGTATCAGCAAGAAAATGTGGAAAAGAATAGCATGCTATATATATCAAGTGGAAAAAAGCAGACTGGACCAGAGATACTTTTTGACAAAAAAATTAAATGTTGCTATTTGTTACTTAATGATAAGAAACTGGAAATTGATAACAAATCCATAATCCTTCAGAATTCATCAGGTGTGAGCATAGCATAATAAATCCTATATAATTTTCTAAATGAATGTAGATTTAGTTTTGCTTAATAAATCCTTTTTTCAACTTCAACAGTTTCTGAGTTGAAAGAAAAATGAGGACACTCATGTCCTGTTGCATGTATGAATCGTGGATATTTTCTGAATGTTAGAATAAAAATTATGATATCCAGAGTGGATGAAACCAGGAATATTCCTGGTTTAAAAATTTTGATTCCATTCAAGTATGCTGAACATCATAATATTTGCCTCTGTATTCTGAAAATTTATATTTACTGTCTGTCTCTTAAATAAACTGAGGTCTGCATAGGAGAATTTTATATTATTCATCTTCATGTCTCCAGTACTAAACAATATGCATGGAACACAGCAGGGCCTCAATATTTGTTGAAATAAATTGAATAAAATATGAATGAATAAAGATAAAGAAGAGAATGTAGAATAAAATAAAGAAGAGTGGGTCATGAATGATAAATTGCTCTTAAATTGTAACTTTGACATTGTTGTTGTTGTTGTTAGGTGCTGAAGAGTCGGTATCCGACTCATAGCGACCCTCATAGGGTTTTCAATGGCTGAGTGCTTCGGGATTGCTTTGGGAGTGGACTGCCAGGCCCTTCTCCCATTTTTGCGGTGCTGGGAATTGAACTCGGGGCCTCAGAGACTGCAGAGCAGCACTCTACCCACTGAGCTAAATCCCAGCCCACTTTGACATTAGTCAAAAGATATTTTTAGACTTGAATTATCTCATGTGAAATTGTAGATCTTGATGTAGAACAGTCATTTTTAAATATTTGCTTTATTAAAATGTATTTGTTTTTCATTTTCTTATTAGGGGACCCTATTCATCAGTGAAAATTTAACATGAATCTCAATATACAAAATAGATAGGAATAGACTTGAACTGGTTACACCAAAGACATAAGTTATAGAATCTGACTTGCTCCTTCTATGATAGGCACTTAGAAACTGTTTTTGATAAAAAGCATTGCCTGCTCACTTGGACCCACAAATATCCTGTTTCAGACCCCAAGAGGCATCCACCATCTCCCGTTCTTGTCCTAAACCTTCGGCCACCTGGATTTGGGGAATATTAATCAATAAGCATTTTTTGACAAGGAACAGAAACTACCCCTCAAGTGATGACAGTGATACAACTGCCTGAGAGCACTCTGCAGAGCCAGAACTGAGATGATGGTCAGCCTAACCACCCTCTCTGATCAGGACTGCTTAATTATGTATATCTCTTGCCCCCTCCCCCTAATTCTCCCTCTACTTAAGCCTGAAGCTCATGTCAGTTCTCCAAAGATGAACTTGGGGTCAAGGGACTCATTTATCTTTTCATCTTCCCAATGTATACATTGATTAAATCTCCTTAGTCTAATTTTCACCTTACTCGTCCCGTTAATTGGCATATTGGAGACAAGTGGCTGAGCCTCATCTGTTGGGACTCCTAGAGCGAAGACTTTGCCCTAAGCTGCAGGAACACTACCACTCGCTGCTATTATGGCTTTTTAAATTTATCTTTACTTTTATGCAGTACTTGGGGATTGAAACCAGGGCCTCCACATACTTTGCAAATACTCTACTACTGGGCTGGTTGCCTAGCCCATGTTTTCATTTTATAAAGTTAACTTTGGGAATGAGTCTTGGTTAGTGACACAGGCTGCATCTGGCCTCAAGTGTGTGATCTTCTTGTATCTGCCTCTTGAGTTGCTGGGATTACAGGTGTACATCAAAGCACCCAGCCTGCTATTATGTTTTTATGCCATACCATCCAGCAACAATAATCTTGAATGAATCTTTTCCATGAAATACCCAAGAAGTACAGTTTGGAAATCACCAAGCTAATATATACACGTGTAAGTAATGAGAAGCTATACATATCTATGTATGTGAAAGTATACGTAAACACACATCATGTGTATGTTGTTGTTGTTGTTGTTGTTAAGTGCCATCGAGTCGGTATCCAACTCATAGCGACCCTCATAGGGTTTTCAATGGCTGACTGTTTCGGGATTGCCTTGGGAGTGGGTTGCCACGTCCTTCTCCCATTTTGCCATGCTGGGAATTGAACTTGGGACCTCAGAGACTGAAGCACAGTGCTCTACCACCTGAGCTAAATCCCAGCCCCCATGTGTATGTAGATAATAAAATATTTTATAGCTAATATGTCATCACCATTCCCTATTTCTGGCACTCCTGTCTTGCTATGCTTGAGCTATTCAAAGGCTTTTCTATACAAATTAATGCATATGTAAAATTTTCAAATAATCAATAAGGTATTAGGAATGAAAATTTTTCTTGACTTGTTTTTAAGAAAATTTGCTCTTACAATTCTTTATGATTCTTTTTGAAGCATCTTATGTATAATGAGTAATGTATTATAATTACTAAACAAACATAAAATAAGAAAGTTAATTAAATATTTAGTATTCTCGTGCGATTCTTTCTGAATTCCATATTTTACTCTTCAGTTACTTTGAAAAGATAATTTTCTTAACCTAATTAAAATATTGCCTCACTCATACTGTCAGTAATGAATTTAATAAGTACAAAGAAAAATTGTAAATATTTTCTATTAAAAATCTGTAAAATATTAATTAAAACTTTTTAAAACTTTCTACAAGATTGCCAATACTAAAATATGACACAGGTTAAGTTTTTACTTGATAATTACTTTGTCATCCTAGCATGAATATAATCAGGCATATTTAGTTTCATTCCATTGGAGCTCTTTATATTAACTGTGTATCCTGAGGAATATACTTCAATATAGTAGTTAACCTTCATGGATCTGGAAGCTAAACATTCTTCTGAAGTTATTCACTACCCAAAAAATATAATAAAATATTTGTTGTATGTTTTAAATATACAAATCCAAACTCAACATAGGTTTTACAGTATATATTTGTGAATAAAACCAATTGTTTTGTCTAAGTAATCATTCATATATTGTATGATCACATATTCACCAAGACAACATTTGTGTAAAGTATTAAAATAGACTTAGTCCTTGCTTTTTTAGATGCTATGTATACAGAAAACAGTAAAGAAAAAATCCATAAATAATACCTTGAGTTCTTTGATTGCCTTATTTGTGTCAGGCATTGCTTGAATATTTTTAGGGGTGATAAAGAGGAAGGAATATAAGACCAGACTCAAAACTGAGGTGTGAGGATTGACTCCATGAACCTCTATCACAATCAAGAAATTGAAGGATCAGAAAGGCATCACTGCACTTACTGGATCTAGGAGCACACTAATAACTAATAACCATGAATTGTACTAATAACCATGAATTAAGAATCCTCCCCCAAAAGTTTGGACACAGAATCCTTTCACCAACTCCTCAGCCTCAAGAAAAAAAATGATGGTTTACACACCTGTCACTCTACTTAGATAATTTCCAAATTCAAACTTCATAGTGACTCATCTTATTGCCAAAGCTGATCCAGGATCAAAGCTCCAAAAAATTTGGGAAATACAGTTTTAGCACAATCTAAAATAGGATTTGGGTGAACTAATTTACCACATCCATCAACACCAAAGATCACTTTTGTGTACTAAGGTTGTATGGTTTTTTTAAAAAAAGGTAATACAAAGTATTTCAAAGATTGGATCAAAACAGAGGACTGAGAAAACCTGTATGTCTACCCAAGCCTATTTATCATGAACTGGCACAAACAGTATTTTTGATAAAAGAAAACTCAATAGCCCTGAAAAACAAAAGTGAAGCATAGGTAGGACAGGCATTTTGAAAAACTTCTGGGGCACAGGTCATCTTTAGGATCATGATATAAAGAATGAGGACACAAGACTGAAGAAAACTCATCACAGTACAAAATACATACAAGAATAAGTTACTGCAAAGGTTCCAAGAGATTAATGATATAGGCAAGAGATTAATGATAAAAAAGGGCCCCATAGTCAATCCTCAGGATTATTTAATAATGCAGATTTCTCTGAACTTAACATTAATACAATAGTAAAGCTTCAGGTTTATTAATTTGTATGTTGAGGACTAAAAGAATATGGAAAACAGAGCTTTTAGAAATTGGCAAAGGGAAGCTAAGATTGCAGAAGGGGGAAAGGAAAGGAGAATCAGTAGAGCGTTAAAGGAGCAGAGGATAATCTGTGTAAACAATGCAACTTCATAAGTACTTCATAAGTATTTTTTCCATAATTGGAAAAAATAGGAAAATATAGCCAAAATATGATTTGAGTTTTACTACATATTAGTCAAAAGGTTCTATGAACCTTATAGGTTGATAAAAGTGTAAGCAAAAGTGATGTAATGGTTGCATAAAGGAAAAAAAGAACCAATGTTATATTACCCTGTATTCCACCATCATTTACCAATAAAAGGAGAGTAGACATAAGGAAGGAAGTTAAACATACTTTTACCCAAAATATAGCTACCCAATTATAGCAGCTGAAAGGCAGAATGGCATTTTCACTACTTCTTCAAGAATTATCATTCCACGTCATACAGTAGCTTCTTATTTGAGTGAGGTACAATTCCCTGTAGCTAGAGATAAGTGCTGTGCCAAAAATAACTACTGAATCTGCCTTCTGGAACACATCACTGGCTTTCCTGCTCAGCAGAGTGGTTCTAGAGAAACTCCTGACACTTCTTTCTCTCGGGCAGTTTCTTTGCTGGCAATTCATCAGTTCATTCCTTCCCTTTTCATATACACTTAGATAAGCCAAATAAACAGAATTTTAACAGATGAATGATAATTAAGAGAATAAAGTTGTTTTAGTGTCAAAAAATCTATAGAAACAGAGACTTAACAGAAAAAACAAGTTCTAATTATGTGCATACATGTCATAGTAACTATATTACTACTCAATTTTCTTTTGGTTTCTTAAGTGATAGATGTTGTTGTTGTTGTTAGGTGCCATCGAGTCGGTATCCAACTCATAGCAACCCTCTGTACAACAGGGGAAACACTATTGCCAGTGCTTCTCTGCTGTTCACAGGGTTTTCAATGGCAGATTGATTTTTGGGAGGGGGTTGCCAGGTCCTTCTCCCAAGCCTACAGCTTCTGGTGTTCCCAGGCAGTCTCCCATCCAGGTACTAACCAGGCCCGGCCCTGCTTAGCTTCTGAGATCTGATGGGATCAGATGCCACAGGGCTACGGCTGCAGGCTAAGTGATAGATACCAAACCTATAAAATACATGAAGTGACCTAATTTTAAATGTTTGGTTTAATAATTTTTACACATTATTTTACCATAATTTTACATACATATAACTGTGTAACCAGCATTCTGATAAAGAACATTTTACATGACCTGTGTTTGTTTTGTCTGTTCTTAAAGTTCATACAAATTGAATTACAAATTTAAAAAATAATAATAATAAATTAAAAATAAATAACTTTTTTAAAAAATAAAGAAATTTGAAACTCCCAACACACTTAACAGTCAGTATCCCAAGGACGAAAATCTCTTTATTTTGTCATTCAGAGGAGCACATAATCAGGCTTCCAGTGCTCCAGTCATGTGCTCTGAAGTAAACCCTGCCAATAAATCTTTACTCACACAGTTATTGCCAACAAACCTTTTCTCCCCTCCAACCATGTGAAAAGAACTTTTGGAGAATCAATTTATACCCCTACAATAGAAGCCTACATCAGATCCCTATACAAACCAATATGAATTTTCATTCATTAATGTAATTAATTTACTAGAGGTTTAATAATAATTAATAGATCTAAAGAGAAGGAGCAAAATGAGTGACTGAAACCCAGAAGAAACAGACATGAGACAAAGAAAGATATGAGTACCAAAAATTCTCATAGAAGCTTCAGAAAAATTTAATGTAGGGAAAAAAGATGAAACACAATTGTGACAAGAAGAAAATATTAAATAATACAATACACGTACACTTTCTAAATATAAACCACCTGCAATTGTCGTTGTTGTTAGGAGCCATGAAGTCGGTGACTGACTCATAGTGACTCTACATACGACAGACAACACAGTATTGTTAGTGCCTCTCTGCTATTCATGGGTTTTCAATGGCTGATTAGTTTGGGGGACTTGATTGTGTGTCCTTCTCCCAAGCCCACAGCACCTGGTGTTCCCAAGCGGTCTCCCACTCAAGTATTAACCAGGCCTGATCCTGCTTACCTTCCAAGATCTGACAGGATCAGAAGCCACAGTGCTATGGCTGCACACTTAGTCTAAATCAGGCTAAAATGTGGCATCTGAAAGAAAAATACAAGAAATCTTCTAGGATCTAGAGGCTTAATCTAAAGGAGATCTTTGGAGACCTATTTAATGCATTATCTGAAGGAAAAAAACAAAGACGCCAGGAGCAGTGGCACTCACCTGTAATCCCAATGACTATGGAGGCAGAGGCAGGAGGATTGCAAGATCCAGACCAGAGGCAGTCTGCATAATTTAGCGAGACCCTGTCTCAAAATGTTAAAAAAATGGACTGAAGGTGCAGCTTCGTGGTATAGCACTTGCAGAGCATGCAAGAGTGAGGCCCTAAATTCAACCCCCAGTACTGCAATAATAATAATAATATTAATAATAATAATAGTAATAATATAAAATAATTTTAAAATAAAAAAGAAAAAAGAAAGAAAGAGCAAAGAAATTGGACAAGGAGAAATCCATTGCTTTTGCTATTGAATTTATTGTTATTTTGTTTTGCTTTGCTTGTATTTTAATGTGATTATTGTTAGCTGCCATGGAGTTGGGTCCAACTCATAGTAATCCTATGTGCAACAAAACAAAACACTCCCTGATACTGTGCCATACCCAGCACTATGACAGTGCTTCTCTGCTACTCACATGGTTTTTGATGACTGTTTCAGAATAGACTGCCAGGTCCATCTCCCAAGTCTACAGGGCTCAGTAATCTCAGGGGGTCTCCCATCAAAGGACTAACCAGTCTGATCCTACTTAGCTTTAGAGATCACATGGCTTCTGACACCGGGGTGGTAAAGAAGTCCTCAGACTGAAAGAATCCATCCAATGCTGAGAAATAATTATTTCACACTTTCCTTAATTTTCAACTACTAACATTCTGGCAAAATTGTGGGGATTTTTGTTGTGGTTGGTGTTGTTGGGGTCTTTTGGGTTTTGGGGGGGTTTTGGCTTTGTTTTTGGTTTTTTTGTTTGTTTGTTTTGTTTTGTTTTTGCTTTTGAGACACGTTCTCACTAATTTGCCCAGATTGGCTTGAACCTGCTGTTTAGCCTAGGCCAGCCTCAAACCCTAACTCTTCCTGCCTCTGCCTTAGAGTGATGGGATATATGTGTGCATCACCAGGCACACTTTATAGAGATCTTAAGGGGAAAATAAATAAATAAATGAATAAATATCTCAAAGTCCTCAAAAGGGAAAGAAAATACTAACCTGAGAAACAGGAACAAAATGTGTGTCAAAATTCTTTTTTGCAACATTGGATACTAGAAAAAATAATATTTTTAAATTTCTAAATAACATATTCAACTCAGAACTGTATTTCTAGAAATATTTTGGAAGATAAAATAGATATATTTCAGTCAAATGTACTAAAAATTTTAAGTGCTAATTTTTGAAGTTTAGAGTTTTGAAGAACTTGAGAACACAAAGTAAAATTAAAAAAAAAACAATTTAAATAAAGATAAATATATCAGTAACTAGCCTGCAGCCGTAGCCTTATGGCATCCAATCCCATCAGATCTCGGAAGCTAAGCAGGGTTGGGCCTGGTTAGTACCTGGATGGGAGACCGCCTGGGAACACCAGAAGCTGTAGGCTTGGGAGAAGGACCTGGCAACCCCCTCCCAAAAATCAATCTGCCATTGAAAACCCTATGAACAGCAGAGAAGCACTGGCAATAGTGTTTCCCCTGTTGTACAAAGGGTCGCTATGAGTCGGATACTGACTCGACGGCACCTAACAACAACATATCAGTAACTAAAATTAAAGCTTTAAAAAGAAGTTATTTCTATTCAGAATGATAGACATTAGACTATCACAGTTTGTATTTTAAATTAATTGATGATTATACCATCAAATTCCCAACAGACTAAAGCAATACTATGACTAAATGCCTACAGCCTTACCACTGTGGCGTTGAATCCCACTAGATCGTGGAAGCCAAGCAGGATAAGGCCTTGCTAGTACTTCAACGGGAGACTGCCTGGAAACACCAGCTACTGTAGGCTTAGGAGAAGGACCCAGAAACCCACTCCCTACCCCCCAAAAAACCAATCAGCCATTGAAAACCCTATGAATAGCAAAGGAGCACTGACAATAGTGTTTCCTTGTTGTATGCAGGGTCGCTATGAGTCGGAGACTGGACTAGATGGCACCTAACAACAACAATGACTAAATATGTTTAGTAACTGGAATATAATGATCATTCAATTTAATTACCATTACAGAATAAGGGTAAAAATTGTCACATGATTATTCCAATACTTATTGAAGAAAGCATCCAATATGTACCTGAGAATACAAAGAAATTGTAGCTAATTCAGATTTTTAAAATTCCTTAATTTATAAAAGACTATTAGAAATCTATCAGAAATATCAAACTTCATAATGAAATATTAGATATTTTTGCCAACTACAGTCAAGAAGTAGGTAAGAAGGATATTAGCTGGGAATGGTGACACACAACTGTAATCCCAGGAACCCTGAAGGCAGAGGAAGGAGAATCACGAGTTTGAGGTCAGAAACAGCTTGCAAAACTTAGCAAGACCCTGCTTCAAAATAAAAAATAAAAATTGGGCTGAAGATGCAGCCCAATGGTACAGCACTTGCAAAGGATGTGTGAGCCTCTGGGTTCAACAACAAGTATCTCAAAAAAAAATGATATTATGCTTCCACACTCTCCTAGAAATAAAATTGATAAGAAATATATTTGTGCATACACATGCACACACCTATGGGCCCACATGCACTTCAACCATCCAAAAAGGAGGGATGTAATGGTTGTTAAATATGTCATAAAATACAAATGTTATATCTATTGATATATCTTCACTTTTACTAGGCACTCAATACACCCATTAAAGTGGCCAGACAAAACAATGTATTATTGATGACTTTTCACACAACATAGGGAAAATGAAAAGAATTAAAAGAGCAACAAACTTACTGAAATTCTAAGATTGAAACTAATAAATGGTCAATGTCTTTATAATGAAAATTTTGGTAATTTAATTAAGAGCACATAGAGAAATGAAATAAATTTAGAATATTGCATATTCTATAATAGAAGTCTGCATAAGTGATAGCATAATAGCAATAGCATAAAGATAGCATAATAGCAATAGCATAAAGATATCAGTTCTCAAATAATTTTAAATATTAAGCAAAATAAAAATGTCAATTACAGGCTGTAAGAAAATACTTAAAATATATGAAATGTATTAGCAGAATTATAAAAAGGGAATTTAAAAAAATAAGTCAATGGATACAGAAAATTCAGCAAGTAAATAACAACTATGTTTTTGTTAGATGCCATTGAATCGAATCCAAATCATGGCAACACTGTGTACAACAGAATGAAACACTACCTAACACTCTGTCATGCATATGATCTTTTTTCTTTTTCTTTCTTTTTTTTTTTTTTTTTTTTTTTTTTTTTTTTTTTTTTTTTTTTTTTTTTTTTTTTTTTTGCTTTTTTGAGACAGGGTCTCACTAAATTACGCAGACTACCTCTGGTCTCAAACTTGAGATCCTCCTGCCTCCACCTCCCCAGCAGCTGGGATTACAGGCATGAGCCACCATGCCTGGCTTATCTTTTTTATGTTTAAGCCCATTGTTGCAATCACTATGTTATTCCATCTAGTAGAGGTTTTTCCTTTCTTCATTGACCCATCACTCTCCCAAACATGATATCCTTCTTCAGGGATTAGTACCTCCTGAAAACATGTCCAAAATATGTAAGATACAGTCTAACCATCCTTGCTTCAAGGAGCATTCTGGTTGCATTTCGGCTAGAATGGATTTGTTGGGTCTTTTGGCAGTCCATAGTATATTCAATATCCATCTTCAGCACCATAATTCAAAAATATCATTTCTTTCCCTGTCTCATTTATTCACTTTCTAGCTTTCACAAGCATATAATGTGACTGAAAATACCATGGCATGAATCAGGCATATCTTCACCTTTAACTTATAAGTTAATAGAAATACTGTTAAACTGAAGGTAATCATATTTACCAATGTATAGCAGCAAAAATATTTGAAAGTTTATTAATACTTTTTGCAGGTGAAGTCATGGAAAGTTGAGCAGAAAACCTGCAGGTAATTATATCAGATGTCATGGAATAAGGCAAAGAATTGAGTTATGAAAAAAAAAAAGAAGGAATGGCAGACAGCACATATGGGTCAGAGGGATATAGGAGGGCTAGATATACCTTGAATAATGAAAACAACAAATTCAAAAATGAGCCTAGAGGAAAGACATACAAGAGTAGAGCAAGAGAATTCATGTTTCTGGGTCTGTTTTACATAGAAAATAAATCCCTTGTACATTCCAAGGAAACATTTTGAGTGGTTAATATAGTCCCAGTGTAAAAGATGATAATATAGGAGAAAAAATCTTTTTTTCTCTAGATACTACCAACACAATAGATTTATAAACATAAAAGAACTAAAAACTACCCTAAAACTAAAGGGAAGAATTTTAAACAAAGCATGAGAAAGTACTTAGTGTATAGAGAGGTAACATGTTAATTGCAATCTTTGCTGCGGTTGTTAGGAGTCATCCAGTCGGATCCAACTCATAGCAACCCTATGTAAAACAGAATGAAACGCTTCCTAACACTGTGGCATGTCTGGCACTATGTCAGTGCTTCTCTGCTATTCATAGTGTTTTCAATGGCTGATTGTTTCAGGAGTAGGCTGCCCAGTCCTTCTCCCATTTTTGTGATTCTGGGGATGAAACCCAGGGCCTCAGAAAGCACAGGGAGCCACTCAACCAACTGAGCTTAACCCCAGGCCCCAATGGCAATCTAAAGAGTGGGAAATACTAAAGTAGGGCCAATGTCTGGAATTGATCTGTGAAATGAAAGATAGCTCACAGAAATTATACAAGGGAGAGAGATACTGATTTGTAGAAAATAATTTTCAGTTATAAGTATTTCTGTCAAACTCACAACTTGTTGGATCCGGGGTATCAGCAATCTTCTCTACACCATCTATTATATAATATACATTGTTAACTATTGATACTGCCTTTCATCAATATGGAAACACCAATAAATTTTCTCAGGTATTATTCACACAGCTGTAGTGACCAATTTTCTCTATGTATTGCATTATCTCTTTTCTATGTTTTTGCAGCAATTGGAAAGTACTTAAACCCACATTTTCTTTCAATTTTTTTGCACATTATCTTCACAACCATTAATCATAGTGCTGCTATCACTGTATTTTAATGTTTGTTATCACAAACAAATTGTGACTATGGGAAATGTGGAGATCTTTCACCATAATGCATTGTTCTTTTTTCTTTTAAAGCAAGCAAAAGACAAATGTGTTATTAAGTAGTGAACAATGTCATTTGAGCCATTTACTTTCTGAATGTTTCATTAGTATTTTATGATAAGACTTGACACTGGACTGGGAACTGATTAGGGGCATGGCAGGAAAGACCATTTATAGCTGTGCAATGACCAGGCCAGCTATGTTAAAGAGTTTTGTTGTGTATTGAGTGGGAGAGGAGAAAAAATGTGCAGTGAAGGGGAGCTGTGTAATACGGAAATGTAATCAGGGGAAATGGGTACAGATTCTTTTTTTGACCCAACTCCAGCCAGGGCCCTTGGAGCCCTCTTTTCCACTAGGAAGGACACAACAAAAACGTGAACAAAGACTAACAAAGTTTGTAATAGCTCAAAGTCATGCCCCTATGAGGACTTTATCTTCTTTTAAACTCAAGACTACCAAAACAACTTATAGCCAACACCTGAGGATAGAAGAGTGTTTGTCTCCCAGTTTCTGTGGGAGAACAGCATCCTAAACTCATTGATTGTCATGTGTCTGACAGCTGGGCAAGGTGCATTCATACTCCTGGTTTTTCTTTTCCCTGACTCTGAGCTCCTGCTTTGCCCCCACTCCCTGCTCCTTCATTTTCCCTTTAAAATGTACAGTCACCTTTCTACAAATTGAAGTTGAGTTCAGTTCACTCTAAACTCTTTCCCTTAGTGTGGTAGGTAATACTGATAAAAAAATGATCTTTATTATTGTAACTAGTGTATATTGTTGTTTATATTTGATGTCTGAGCTAAGGCAAGGGCAGAGATCTGGAATCCCAACCAATGACTTTACAGTATGATAGCAACTTGACTCAATATGCTTCCAAGAGGAAGTGAAGGTTTTTCTCTCTGTGTATTCAGCATCAGGGAATCTAATCCTTTTGCTGACAATCATTTTGCTTCACTAGGGTTAAGTTCTGTTGCTAAGTTAATGCCAAAAGGAAGGAATAATTTTTAAAGAAACAATTTTTTTTTCATTTCTTGAAGTATCCCCAAACTGGTTCTCTCTTTATAGAACTAAACGTTTTATAACTATTAATCTGAAATTATCATTTCTCAAAAGTGATCTAGAAATAAAGAAAAGACATATGACCATTTCTAGACTGAATCTTTTAATTTCTAGTATTTAATTGGTTGGATAGTTTGCCTTTATATAATAACACAATTTTCCTTCTTCCCACCGGCCTCCTGGATTCTCAGAGAAGTGGAGAGACTGGCTTTCTCCTTGTAAAACATGTGGGACTTCTTAATTACTTTTTTCTTTTTCTCCTAGGAGTTGAACCCAGGGCCTCGCACTTGCATGCTTTGCAAGTGCTGGACCACTGAGCTGCACCTCAGCCCAATTTTTTACTTTTTTGAGAAAGGGTCTCATTAGGTTACACAGACTGCCTCTGGTCTTGAACTTGCAATACTCCTGCCTCTGCCTCCCAAGCCGCTGGGATTACAGGTTTGCACCACAGTGCCAGGTCTAATTCTTAATTCTACATTTTTCTGTGGCTATATTTGCTCAAAAGAATGGAAAAGCATTATCCTTCCCCAGTGTACAATTTATTTGGCAACACACTTGCAAAAATTTTGCCTTGAAAATGTCTTTATGTTCCTTGAATTTTATGATTTCTTCTCAGGTTTTTGATGTTTACTTTTGTGTCTAAGTTTACAATATATCCCTCATTATTTTATTAGTGCAGAGGCTCAGTTTGCTGTCCAACAAATGCAAGTCTATTACTGCTTTATTTTTGTTGCTTGCTCTGACATAAGCAAACATTCCTCTTCTTCTGATAGATTTTTTGATAGCTTGTTTATTCTCCTTCATCTTGAAGTAATATTATCATACCGAAATGGAAATCATCTTCCTTGGATGATGATTTATAAATGTCAAAACTTGAAGGCTAGGCATGGGAGATGAGAGAGCAATTCTCTTATTTACTGCTTTTCCCAGAAAGGGACCTTAAAGACTACCAAAAATTCCTACACATTTAAGAACATAAAATCTTTGTGTGTTTTTTAATCTCTAGGCATTTTTATTCAACACATTTCTTCATCACTCAAGAGGAAAAATCTCATAAAAATTCTTGCTAATGTGACAATTTCCAATGTTATTTTTCTCACCAAAATAAATGAAGTACATTGATTATTAGAATCAAATTTTAAACACACATTAAGTGTCATTAGTATTTTGGAAGGATAAGAATAACATACTTATCTTCACCAAGTTTATAGAAATAACATATATAAGCACAATTTGTATGATCAAATCAGGGAGTTAACACTTCTCTCCAAATATATATATATATACACACACACATATATATATCCATATATATCCATATATATATCCATTTGTGTTTATATGTATATATATGGATATAGCCATAGGCCTGTGGCATCCAATCCCATCAGATCTTGGAAGCTAAACAGGGTCGGGCCTGGTTAGTACTTAGATGGGAGACCACCTGGGAACACCAAGTGTTGTAGGCTTAGGAGAAGGACCCAGCAACCCACTCCCAAAAAAATCAATCCCCCATTGAAAACCCTATGAACAGCAGAGAAGCACTGACAATAGTGTTTTGCCTGTTGTGCACAGGGTCTCTATGAGTCAGATACTGACTCAATGGCAAAGTTTTGATTAACACATAATAATTGTACATATTTAAGGGGTGCAGTGTGCTATTTCTTTAGATGTGTACAGTATGTACTGATTAAATCAGGGTAATTAATTTTTCCTTTCCTTATTATAACTGTTTTTAGAGCCTTTGTCTTCTTCTCTTCTACTTATTCCTAAAAGATACAATAGGCAACTTTGAATTATAGTCTTCCCACTGTAATGTAGAATACTAGAACTTATACCTTCTATTTAACTGTTTTGGTACTCATTATCAACTCCCTCTATCCCCCTTCTTTACCATTACTAGGCTCTAGTAATCACTATTAAACATTCAGATCAATTTTTCTTTCACATCCACATATTAGAGAGAACATGTGGCATTTCTCTTTCTGTTCCCAATTTATTTCCCTTAACATGATGTCCTTTAGTTTCATCCATTTTGCTGTAAATATTAAGACATCATTCTTCTACATGGATGAATAACAAAGACTCCACTGTGTATATGGACAACAATTTTAGTATCCATTCATTCACTAATGGGCATCCAGTTGATTCCCTTTGTAAATATTTGCACTTAGAAATACATAAGAGATTTGAAGCTAGCTATAGTGTTGACTTTTGGTATGGCTATGCTTATTTTGTTTTGTCTTATTTGTGCAGAGCACAGACAGAGGCTTACTTTAGTGATTCAATGCAGAATAGATAATAAGAGGCAGGGAGACTCCTGCAGTAAAGGATACTATGCTTATCTCTGAATGAAATGATTAAAGTGGTAGCAGGAGAAACTGTGGCAAAAATTTGTCAGAGTTTGAATATTTTCTTGATATAAATACATGCTTTTATCATGGAAAATTTATAATATGGAACTATTTGAAGCCAAATTATCTTCAGTTGGTTTTTTCTGTCATTCTATGTGTCACAGACTACTTAGAATACTGAAACATATAAAATTGCTAGGGAAATATTTTTATGAATTCATAAAATAGGAATGTATTAAAAAAGATGGGAATTTCTGGAATAGTAACAATTTTTTTTTCTTTTTTTTTTGGTGGTACTGGGGGTTGAACCCAGGGTCTTGCGCCTGCATGCTCTCTGCAAGCGCTGGACCACTGAGCAGCGCCCTCAGCCCATTTTTTTTTTTTTTTTTTTTTTTACTTTTTGAGACAGGGTCTCGCTAAATTACGAAGACTGCCTCTGGTCTCGAACTTGCAATCCTCCTGCCTCCACCTCCCAAGCCACTGGGATTACAGGTGTGTGCCACCGTGCCCGGCCTTGGAATAGTAACAATTCTATCTAACCATAATATCTGCCACACAGTAGGCAGTATGAGTATGTGTTGGACAGCACATGTATAAACATGTAGGTATGAGAAAACAATGACATGTCATTATCCACCCTGACACAATAGTCATTTTGTGGCATGTATACACATATAATTTATGATTTACATTAAATTCTGAGTGGAATTAATATATACAAACATAAACCTATCTAGCATGATTAGCATATATTAGAGGATGTAGATCCCTGATAATTTAGTTCCATATGCTTTGATTAGAAACTATAACTGAAGTCTAGCACTGTAGCACACACCTGTAATTCCAACAACTTGGGAAGCTGAAGCAAGAGGATCACAAGTTCAAGGCCAATGGCAGCCTGCACAACTTAGAGAGAACCTGTCTCAAAATACAAAATAAAAAAGTAGCTGGGCCTGCAGCTCAGTGGGAGAGCATGTGCCTACTATTCACCAGCCCCTGGTTCAAACCCCAGTACTCCAAGCAGACAAACAAACAAAGAAAAAATATAACCCATTGAAAACAAGGGCTGACATTTTATTAATGTAATAATCTAAGAATTCAATTATTCAAGTTTTTCATGGCTAATACTTACTTTAGTCAAGTTCTAAATTCTTGCTTAAAATAACACAGCTAGTGTCTTGCCAATTGAAAGTTAAAGAAGAAAACCAATAACTACAAAATGTCTACTATGCTCCTTTACTGTACTGGATGGTTAACATTTACTGTGAGGGTGAATTTTTCAATGACTCTGAAGACTAGATGCTAATAATGTAGTCATAATATTAATTACTGATTCTTTTACACTATATCATCAAGGATTATATATAAATGCTCTTTGGATCTTTAAAAATAAAACTACTAATGATTATTACAATATGTTACTTTCTGTAAGATTTTAAATACTTTCTAGTATCATTTGTATACACAAGCAATATAAGTTCCAAATAACACTGTATCAGTAATAATAGGCTGTATTATAATGGACAAACAACACTGAAATAGAATAATCAAAATATTTTTTATGTTCTGTGTGCAATAAAGGTCAGAGGAGTTGTGCTCATTACAGTCACTCAGAGATGAGACCTGGGCTGACATGGACTATATCTTGACTTGTCCTCAAGGTTTTTTTGACAAGAGTAAAATATGATTAACCATGCACTGAATTTTAAAGCTTCCATCCCAAAAAATGAAACCATATATTCCATTAGCCAAGGCAAGTCACAAAGCTATGTCAAACTAGAAAAGAGGAGAGCTGAATACATGTAATGGCCTTAATGAGCACTGTGAAGATATGTGAATAATTTCTCAACTCAAGTAGAAAATGTCTGTATGAGAGTGGCTAAAATTAATTTATAATTACATAATACTATGTAAAAGCATTTCAAGTCATCATTGTATTTTATTAAAAATAACTGTAATGTCGGTATTTACTGGTAGCATAATAGTATAGTAATAGACAGTTTTAATCAATCTCAGTAACATGCTACCTAATGGACTTGCTTCTTTTCTGAAAAATATACATTTTCTTTGTTATAAAAATAAAAATGAATTAGATTCCAGTTTTCAACCCAGTATTTAGCAAAAAGACCTAAAATATCTTCAAAATGAGCACAAATCATAATAATATAGTTGAATTATTTATTGTTTTTAAATTGATATAATTAGATATTTCAATATACCAGAATGAATAAATAATCCCCAAATGGACAATATTAAGGTGACTAAGTTTTAAAAGAAAAGCTTTTACATGACTTGATAAATGTTTCCTCCAAGTGTACCTGAAATTTAAGTCATCATTTTATAGATGCAATTAAACATAGTTTATGTACTGACCTCATTTTCTCAACAACTAAAAGCCTCTGAACATGCAATCCTCTCCAGAAGTAACTTTATTCAAACTCTGTGGGGAAAGATTAGCACAATCAGAATGAATATATTACTTTAAATTTTATACCTCCTTAGCTCTACAATTCACTGTGTCTTTTAAGCTCTTGGACTTTCCACCTCCCCAGACACAAGTTCAAATAAAGTAAAAATATATTGCATTGTAATCTGTGAGAAATATAGATAAATGCCAGATTATTTTATAGAAATGAATAAAACATCTGAACTAGGTGGTTATAATCTTTGCAACACACATTTTTTTCTAAGTTATTTGGAAAGCCAACTCACTAAATTGATGATGATTAAATGAGAATGAGATGAGAAAGGGAAAGAAAGTTTTGCTGTTTAAATCATGACTTTATATCATTCTAGAAGACTCAATGTTAATTGTCTGCCCACTAAAATTTCATTTAGTTTTCATGGTAAATATAGAACAGTTGTTAAGGGCCAAAAAGAGATTTGCATATATTAAGCTCTTGTTAGGTGCCATCCAGTCTGTGTCCAACTGGATGAAACAATATTGTTAGTGCCTCTGTGCTATTCATAGATTTTTTTGATGGTTGACTGTTTTTTGGGAGTGGGTTGGCAGGTCCTTCTCCCAAGCATACAGCACCTGGTGTTCCCAGGTGGTCTCTCATCCAAGTACTAACCAGATCTGACCCTGCTTAGCTTCCAAGATCTGTCAAGATCCAATAACACAGGGGTACATCTGCAGCCATTAAACTCTTATTATCTAATCTGAGTAGCTGGATTTTATGAGGAAGAATGCTGCATCAAGATTGGAGAAAGACTCATTAACAACCTTCATTATGCAGATGACACAACTCTGCTTGCTAAAAGAGGATTTAAAGAAGAGGATTTAAAATATTTACTGATGAAGATCAAAGATCATAGCCTTCAATATGGGTTGCAACTGAACATCAACAAAACAAAAATACTTAACAGCTGGGTCAGTAAGCAACATCAGAATAAATGAAGAAAAGATTGAGGTTGTCCAAGATTTTGCTTTGCTTGGCTCTGTAATCAACACCCGTGGAAGCAGCAGTCAAGAAATCAAAAGACACATTGCTCTAGGAAAAGATGTAGCAAAAGATCTCTTTAGAGTGTTGCAAAGTAAAGATGTCGTATTGAAGACGAAGGTGTGTCTGACTCATGCCATGGTATTATCAGTGGCATCATATGGTTGTGAAAGTTGGACATTGAACAAAGGAGACAGGAAAAGAATTGATGCTTTTGAATTATGGTACTGGAGACATCTACTAAATATACCATGGACTGCCAAAAGAACCAACAAATCTGTCCTAGAAGAAGTGCAACCAGAGTGCTCCTTAGAATCAAGGATGGCTAGACTGCATCTTACATATTTTGGACAAGTACTCAGGAGAAATCAATCCCTGGAAAAAGACATCATGTTTGGGAGAGTGCAGGACAAAAAAAAAAAAAAGAAAGAAAGAAAAACCCTCCACCAGATGGATTGACACAGCGTCTGCAACAATGGTCTTAAATATAAATAAGATTGTGTGCCGGGCACAGAATCGGGAAGTGTTTCAACGTGCTGTACCTAGGGTCCCTATGAGTCCTACTGGACTGGAGGGCACCTAACAACAACAACATCTTTCAAACATGGTTGTAGTCATGATGGGTAGGCAGATAAGGGGATGGGTGGATAGATGATAGATAGATAGATAGATAGATAGATAGATAGATAGATAGATAGATAATAGACATTTATGCATATATACTCAAGTACATAAAAATATCTGTATATGATTTGGTGAGTTACAGTTACCTTTCTGTTACTGAAACAAATATCCAAGATAATCAAACTTATAAAGATGAACGGTTTGTTTTGGCTCACAATTTCAGAGGTTTCAGTTCATGGTTATTTGCCCGGTATTTAGATCTGTGGCATTTTACCACATCATGGAAGAGCAAAGCCATTCACTTCATAGCCAGAAAGAGAAAAAAGAAGAGGAAGTGCCTTGGCTCACTATCCCCTTCAAGGTCATGAGCTCAATGACCAGAAGACATTCAACTAGATCCCACTGCCTTTCAGTAGCACCAAGCTGGGGACATGTGGTCCACATCGTAACTATAACAGGTATATTTTAGTCCTGCTTTCATTTTTGTTTCATTTTGTTTTTTATGAGACAGGTTCTCCTGGGTAGTCTTGGCTAGCCTCAAACTTATGTTGATCATCATGCCTCAGCCTCCCAAATGCTGGGATTACAAGCTTCTGCTTCAATATTCTTATATTTTTATCTTCTTTTGTTTTCTTTCTTTTTTTTTCTTTGTTTTTACAGTTCTGGGGATTGAGCCCAGGGCTTTGAATATGCCAGGCAAGCATTTTTGCTACATTTTGCCAGGCAAGCATTTTGAGCTTTGTGTCCCCAGTCCAAATATTCTTATTTTTTAAGTGAAGATAATATTCACCTCAATGACTCACTATAAAGATTTAATAACATTAATTATTTAAAAACACATAAGTACTCTGCTTTCCTTTCTGTTTTATCAAAAGCCGCATTTTATTATCAGTCCATCATTCATTCACTCAACATTTGTTTTAGCACACACTGAGTTTACATAGCCACTGAGAATTCTTTATGTAACAAAACACACAAAAAAATTGCCCAAGTGAAATATATATTCTAATGACTCAATAACATTTTAACATGAAAAAAATGTGAAACAAATTTTATAACTTTATGCCTATACTTTTGACAACTAATTCTTTGAAGGCAATGTTAAAATAAATATCTTTGTTCATTCAATGAAGTACCCCACTTACCTTCTTCTATTCTGAATTTTAAGAATACAATTTCATTTTAACACTGAATTGTGTCTAAGCATCCAGTAGAGCTATTATAAAAATAGAAAAGGAAAATTTATATATTTGCCCAGTTTTTTCATTTTATAGCTTAGCTGACCGATTTTCAGTCAGTTACTACTGGTACCATGTGGACACAGGTTCTGACTTTCTGTGATTCTTTTAAATCATAAAAGTTAACATTATGCTGAGAATCAAGTAGCAAAACATAGTTCATTACTGTCTTTACAAAATGAAAACATTTCCAAACAAGCCAGAAAAAAAAAACTCTCATATTTTCAATGAAAGATATTGCACTATTAAACCAGAAGCTTTTAATTCCAGAATAATTATCCAAGGCCTGAAAGTCCTAAAGGAGCTTTAGCTATTCAGCCCTGTGTTTGTTATTCCTTTCTTCTATTTTAACTTAAGCATATGATATTGTTGATATTATAAAAATAGCTATGTTTTGAATAAGATGATATTGAACTTATACACAGAGACTGTAAAAGAGAACAAAATGGAGGCCTTCTTCAGTGACCCAGTTCTGATCATATTTCCTCTTCTTGCTATAAAGGCTATTAGTTTGGTTATTTATATTAAATATTATTAGTGCAGTTGGTACGGCCTTTGCTCTGCAGTCTCTGAAGCCCTTGGTTTGATCTCCAGCACTACAGAAATGAGAGAAGGACCAGACAACCTACTTCTAAAACTATTCTGAAACAGTAAGCCATTGAAAACCCTATGAATAACAGAGCAGTATTAACATAGTAATAGGCATGGCACAGCATTGGGGAGTGTTTTGTTCTATTGTACATAGGGTCACTATTTGTCAGATCTGACTTGATGGCACTTAACAACAACAACTACAAAGTAAATCCTAATCTTGATTTCCCTCAGGGCAGTAGGTTAAATTTTTATACTGGTTTTTAAATCCCACTAATAAAATTTTTGCAATATATAATGCTATAGTCCTCAGTAGTCTTCGTGATCTGATTTAGACATCTCTTCTATCCTATGTTTTTTTTAAAGCCATGTATTTAGAAATATTTCTTCTCTGCAATTCATAGGGTTTTCAATACTGCCATGCATAGCACAGTATTGGGTAGTGTTTTGTTCTATTGTACATAGGATAGCTATGGGTCAGACCTGACTCAATGGCACCTAACGACAACAACAATTTAGACAAAAATTATTTTGTACTTCCTCTCTTGAATCATTGTTAGAAGAAATTAAGCAACATAATTTTCAGATAAGGAGATCAATGTTTATATAACTCAATCATCAAATACCTGTGGTAAGTTAGAATTCAAATCTAAAGAAAATTCCAGTTTATGTGGTCTTCAGTGGGAAGGAAGACTCAGTCAGTTAATACTGACCAAGAGTTATTTTTCTTAAGCACATTCTCTCTTCCTGATTGGATTTATTACTTGCAAATGAAAAGCTTGTTATTAATTATTCTTGAGGATATTCATCAATTGGCTCTGACTCTTGTTAACTTTCTCTTTTCTCTGTACTTCTCAAAGGATCTCATCTTGCTTATGACTCTTCAATCTCCTATAGCAGGCCAAGATTTCCTGTCCTTTCTCATTAATGCTTTCTGTTTACAGCATGCTTTTGGAGAGGTGACATTTCTTCCTCCTTCAATCTTCAATGCTAGTGTCTTTTTTGTTTTTTGTTTTGGTTTCGTTTTCCTAGAAAATAGTGCCAGAATTCCAAAGGAGCCTTGTCAAACCACATTTGGCCCCTGTGGTAGACTTCTCCATCGTAGCATAAATCTCTTCCAATTGAGTCAAGTGTCAATATTCTTGTCTCAATAACCACTGTACAACTGATTCAAGGACAGATTCTGTTTCTCATTCATTGTTGCAATCCTGGCATCAAACCTAAGCCTTTAAATCAGTAACTAAGTGTTAATATGGCTGTTTGTTTCGGTGTAGTAAAGTTCTCCCCAAGCTATTTATTCAGTTGTTGTTGTTGTTGTTGTTGTTGTTGTTGTTGTTGTTAGGTACCATCAGTTAGTCTACAGTAATTCATTACTGAATGTCTGCTAGGTGCCAGGTAATGTGTTGAATACTAGGGCACACACTTCATAGGCAATTATATTTCAAAAGTGTTAGGACAAGAAAAGCATAGGGCACAATTGCAACACACTAACTATTACTAACTTGGCTTTCAAATTCAGAAATATCTTCAACAGAAGGTGATACTTGAACTAAGGTCTAAAGCTAATACAGTTAATGATGCATTTTTCGCCCTGAAATTCTGGAACCAGGTGTGTTTCAGTAAGACTTTAGAATTTCTTACATCTTAGAACAAGAATATGGTGTGCATGCGTAGTATACTTTAAAACAATCCTAATGAGATTTAGGGCAATACTTCAGCATTTAAAACATTTTCCATTTCAGCAAAATAATATAAGTAGTTACTCTAAATGGTAAGTAATACAATAGATCTTGCCTCCAAATGAGTGCAAATCAGGTTAGGTCTGATATTTTTTGCCACACTAATGCTAAGAATTTTTCTTTCCAGAGATTTTTCGATTTTATAATGAGAGATAGGTTATTTTAGACCTACAATAATAAGAGCAAACATTTCCTGAGTTCTTTTACAGACACCATTGCTTCATATGTTGATTATTAAATCATTATTGCTGTTGTTATTGTTGTCGTTAGGTGCTGACGAAGTGGTGCAACTCATAGTGACCCTATGTACAGCAAAAGAAACACTACCCTACACTGTGCCACGGCCATGTCAGGGCTTCTCTGCTATTCATAGGGATTTCAATGGCTGACTGTTTAGGGAGTGGGCTATAGGTATTTCTCCCAAGCCCATAGCACCTGTTATTCCCAGATGATCTCCCATCCAAGGACTAACCAGCCCAGCTCCTACTTAACTTCCCAAGTCAGAAAAGATTGGACACCAGGGTGGTGTGGCTGTAGGATAAATCATTATTACTACCTTTTAATGGGTGTGCTATTTTATGAGGCAAAGAGAGTTTAAGTTCACAGACTCAAAGCCACAAAGTGAACTGGTTTAATCAGATTTTAACAAAGGCAATTGGGGCAAGAGTCTTTGTCGTTAACAAGTACTCTGAAATGTCTTTTTATAAGTAACCAAAATGAAGAGAGTTGACAATAGGGGAGCAGCAAGTGAGAAATGAATTAAAGGGGATGGTGAGGCAGAGCACATTCCGAACCAAAATGCCCTGCGCATACCATAAAATTCCTTATAAGGCAGGAAATGGTGTTAGTTTTTTATTATTTACTTGGTATCAAATAGGCAAAAAAGTGATGGGAGACAAGGTGCAGATGCCAATAAACTTTATTCTGAGCTGCCCATGCTTCATTCTAAGGGAGTTATTCCTACACAATTGGTTGTGCACCTTGGGGAGGAGTGTAGGGTAGGTTTGCATATATGAGGGCATCATCAAACCGAGGGCAATTGAGCCATGCAAATGAGTGGTACCCAAGCAAACTATGTTTTAAAAGAGAGAGAAGGAGAATGAGGAAAATAAAAAATGCCCAGTGAACAAATAATTTGAAAGAATATCAGAGGAAGAGCAAAATAGCCTGATCTTTCCTATATACGCTGATGCAAAAATTCAACATATTATTAGAGTGCATAAGTACTTTAAGAAGAATATTGCATGAACAAGAGAAGCTTATTAGAATTATAAAATAGTCACTATAACAATATTCTAGACAAAAATATAATCAACTTTCTAGAGTTGAACAAGTAATTTGTAAAAAATCATATCAAATCCTGCTTAATATATAAATTCAATGTACTATGTACTATATCTTCACAATTCTAGTCCACAGTGTTTCAACAGTCTTAGAAGGCTACAAAATCAGATGCAGACTAGAATCTCACATGGACTAGATTAGTGTGAGAGAGCTTTTAAGAATATACAGTAATTCCCA
>VMDO01014566.1:0-54123 GCA_007922755.1 Pedetes capensis | reverse complement strand
TTTGATCTATTTCAGATTGCAGAAGCTGACAGAAGTCTTCCCTTTCTTCATTTGTGGCCTTAGTGGTGGGTGCATAAATTTGAATAATAGTCATATTAACTGGCCTTCCTTGTAGGCGTATGGATATTATTCTATCACTGACAACATTGTATTTCATGACAGATCTTGAAATGTCTTTTTTGATGATGAATGCAACCCCGTTTCTCTTTAGTTTATCATTCCCAGCATAGTAGGCCATATGATTGACTCAAAATGGCCTATGCCGGTCCATTTTAGCTCACTGATGCCTAGAATGTCAATGTTTATGCGTTCCAATTCTCTTTTAATGATTTCTAATTTTCCTAGATTCATACTACATACATTCCATGTTCCAATTATTAATGGATGTTTACAGTTGTTTCTCCTCATTTTGAGTCGTGGCACATCAGCAAGTTGAGCACCCTGGGGCTTTACTCCATAAATATATAGAGAAGTTTAAGTGTGTTTATCACCACAGTGGCATTTATCACATGCAAGAGAGGTTTAAACATTAGAAAATTAATTGATTTTCCAATATTAACAGAAAAAAATACAAAAAACAAATTTCAATAGATGGGGGGAAGGCATCTAATAAAATTATACAACCTTCCATGATAAAACCCTCATCTCACGAAAATACAGGGCAACTTCTTCAACCTGATCAAGGGAACTTACAAAGAACCTGTGCTTACCATATATTTAATGGTAAAATACTAAGTGTTTTATCCTCAGATAAAAAACAGAGAATGTTGACTTTTATCACTGCTCTTCAATACACTAGAGAGATTCTAGCAAATGCAATCAGGCAAGAAAAAGAAATAAAAGGCACAGATATTGTAAAGGTACAGACGAAACTGTCTAATTCTCAGACAAGTTGATCATGTACAGGGAAAACACTAATTCTTGAGCCAAAGAACAGATGAGTGTGTTCAGAAAGTTTATAGGATACAAGACACCTTCATGAAAGGCTCCTCAATCTCTTCTCACTAGCAAAAAGACCCCCAAAACCAAACCTCAAAACAACAAAAAACTCTTGAGAATTGAAACTAAAACCATATCATTTCTAAATAATCAAAAACACATGAAAAGCTTATGTATAAGTTTAGCATATTTAAAAGACTATATACCAAGTAATCCCTAATGCATGTTGAGGAGTATTACTAGTGACAAGTATTGAGACCACAATCACAGATCAAGCTAAAAACTGTTAAACCATCTATTCAGATCCATCTATAGATTGAAGGCAATCCTGAACAAAATCACAGTCTTTTCCCATGCAAATAAACAAGCATATTACAAAATGGGAGTGCAAAGGACCCCAAACAGTTTTAAAAAGGGGGGCAAGTCCACAGGTCTTAGACCACAGGGCAACAAGACTTAGGATAAAGCTATAGTGCCATTGGATAAAGCTATAGTGACGAAGGCAGTGCCATGCTGGTGTAAGGACTCATGAATGACAAACAGGACTGCGAAGTCCTAGATGCAGCCACACATACGCCATCAGTACGACAAAGGCACAGTATCCCTTGTAACGCTTGGCATGGGTCAGCACGCAAATATTTGACCAACTGAAATCAGATCTCAGGGAAAGAAGACAGAAATCCAATTTTAAAAATGTTCTTTTTCATTTATAAATAAAGTAAAACAATAAAAAATGACATTAAAATTAAAAAATGCCCCCTGCTGTCACCCCCACTGCATCTTTTCATGAAGCCTTTAAGGATACCAAGAAAATTCCATAAAGTAAACCTAGACCTAGCCCCTCTTCCTTGGTCAATGTTCTTTGAGAAGAAAAGGACCCCTGATGGTGCAGATGGGCATTCTGAAACGTCACACAGTGCCCCAGAGAAGATCTGCTTTGACAGCGCACTGCCCACCGGGAGGGCACCTTCACCTGGACGGCAGGTGCAGCTGGGGAAGACAGCACCATGCCGCAGGGCCACTCGCCCTGCAGGGAAGCACAGCTGGCCCAGCATAGGGCAGAAGCTCAGAGCCCTCCCTGGGGGAAGATGACTGTGAGCACAGCCGTGGGGAGCACGGGCACCACAGGGAGCACACTCAGGTTTCCCCACCTACCTCCCCATTATGCACAGCCGCCAGGGAGAGTCAGGGATTTCCTTTCCTGGAAAACTAACCAGAGAATAGGACAAGGAAGAGTGGGGCTCCCCAACGAGTTGAGGTGGGGAGACTCCCTTTTGTGTGTTAACAGGTGACTCTCTAGGACCTTAACTGGAGTCCTGGTTGTGTCCTAATTTCAACCCTGCCCCATGGAGGAGAAGGTGCCCATAAGGGTCCTCTGAGAAGGTGAGCACAGGAAAGGAGTGGGTGCAGAAGAAGCAGTTCCTTGGGGGCAGGCCTGCTGGGGTCTACAGCCCCAGCACTGAGGAGGCACAGTCTTCCACCCCAGTCCTGAGACAAATGAGAGGGACTCACCCCTCCCTGGAGTACTGGGCAGGAGTTGTTGTTGCCAGGTGTCTGACTCACAGCAACCCTGTATACTTACTTGCAGGGTTTTCAAAGGCTGATTGTTTTGGGATTACTTTAAAGTGGGCTGCCACATCCTTCTCCCATTTTTGGGGTGCTGGGGATGGAACCCAGGGCCTCAGAGAACACAGAGTAGCACTTTACCAACTAAGCTAAACCCTAGCCCAGGGAAGGAGTTAAGCACTATTAAATCATTGTTAAATAGTATTAGGGCTGGGATTTAGCTCCATTGGTAGAGTGCTGCTCTGCAATCTGAGGTCCCAAGTTCGATTCCCAGCACCGCAAAAATGGGAGAAGGATGTGGAAATCCACTCCCGAGGTAATCCCAAAACAATCTGCCATTGAAAACCCTATGAGGGTCTCTATGAGTGGGACACAACTGGACGTCACCTAACAACAACAACAAATAGTATTAAGAACTGTTAAATGCTAACAGAACTGTTAGTTTTATGTTGAGCTTTCCTTAATTCTTTATGGCAAACACCCTTTTAATGCTTTCTGTGAATGACTAATGCTGTCAAGAGTGGGCCTTTTGGCAGGCCCTGCCTTTATGCCTGGCACCCAAGAGTGGGGAACTATTAGCCAACCCACCCTTTGACTGGCAACCAGCTTGTCTGCTTTGGTGTAGCCTGGTTGTTTTGGACACTTTACAATCACTCTGAGGGCACTCCAGCAGCTGCAGAGGACCATTAGCAACCATGGCTGAAGACCTGCTCCAGTCACGACCACCACAGCCAGCCTCACTGGCCTTGGGAAGCAACGCTACACCAGACAAGCCTCGGTGAACGGCAGACGACCCTGCTTAGGCTGTAACTCTTCTCAGGCCAGCCCTTCGGGGCCACTTCACCTGGTGGCCCAATAGACGGCTTGTAATTGGGACAAACAAAATTCTCCATTTACTTGAAGGGCTGTGCCATTCCTGGCGCAAACACCCCTGCCACAGCGCTCTCCCGGCTTTCAGCTGCGGTTTTGAGTTGGCTGGGAGGCACGGTCCCGCGCTGCCCATTGGAGCTGCAATGAGAGTGAGGCCGGTTCAAAGGCTCCTCTCTGGTGGTCTTTCCTCGCCTGCTTTCGATCTTTTTCATTCATGCAGCAGGGTGAGCTGCAGAGCGGTATCAGCGGGGAAGGCAGCCGAGGCAGCTACCAGAGCATGGCTGAGGAGCTCCAGGAAGCAGCAGCAGAGAGATGGAGGCTAAAGAGCCCCAGAGAGCAACGAGAGCAGGGAGTGGAGGGCTAGACGAAGGCTCGAAGAGCTGAAGACAAAAAACCCCATGGACTCCACTCACTGGAAAAGTTTCAAGGAGCTGTCGAGACTTAAGGGTCGAGGGTTGCAACACCGAAGGCTGCCGTAGGGCAGGGAGTCCCAGCATCCCGGGCCTGCCTGGGAGCCGTAACACCAGCGGGTGCTGCCTGCGGCTGGTAGCCAAGGATCGCAACAGCTGCCCGGTGCCAGCGCAGCCAGTGGGTGAAGCTGGGAGCAATAAGCCCCCAACCTGAGTACCCAGAACACAGACCCTGGCTTCTAGAGCCGGAAGCACTGGCCCTGGCTCTCAGGGCTTGGAGCCATAAGCCTCTGGGTCCGCCCGTCCAGCCCCTAGGTCATGGGCACCCATGGGGCTGGGAATGCCAACACGGGGAGACCTCCTGGCCTACTCACGCTTCCTGCCTGGGTCAAGCAAAAGGACCCCAGCCAGCTGACTGGTTAACAGTGGCAGGCACGGCTTCTGTGCCTCAGCTTCCCGCTCCCAGCCTACCTGGGCGACCGCACCTGAGGCTGGGAGGCACCGGCTCTGGCCCTCTGGGTTCTGCGCTGTCTGCACGGTAAGTATGGCCACTTCCCAGGCCCGCAGTGCTGCACCCAGTGTGGGGCAGGGGAGGTGAGCCAGGCTGCCCTGGCTTGCGAGGCTCAAGTGCTGTGTATGTGTGTGTGGGAGGGGGAGGGGGGTGTCCTCTCCATACCTTATCACTCAGGGAACGGGTCTGGTCCACTCTTCCTTTTTCACTGGTGGGCCCAGGGGGTGGCCCCAGGGCCTCGCCCACCCTAGTCAAATGTGCCACCAATGATGTGCACCCCCGCCCTGCTTTCACTTTTTGAGTCAGGGCCACCCTAGGTTGTGCAGGTTGCCCCTGGCCTCAAACTCACCATCCTGCCTCCGCTTCCGAGTGGCTAGGATCACAGGCACATGCTGTGGCACCCGGTTGCCCAGTTCTTTTTAAAAAGAACTCTGCCAGCAGCATTCCTACTGCAGACCTCCACCCGTGCACTGCAGTGCAGGGCCCAGCCTGGTGCCCATTGGCCAGCCAGGGGTGCCCAGCAGCGGCTAGCGGCAGAGTCCTGGGCCCTCCCTGGTCTGCAGACCATTCTGCCTTGGCTGCCCTGTCCCCTACCCACCGGGGGCCTTTCCACATCTGATCTACACCCTTCTGGCCCCAGGACCTTTGCAGTGCGCCCTCTCCTCGCAGGAATGACCCCCTGCGAAGGTGGGCCATGGTGCTGGACTGTAGTCAGCCCTCCCCACCCTAAGGCAATGCCGTCCCCACGGGAAATGTGAGGCGTGGCCCAGTTCGAGGCGGTTGAGGAGCCCTTCGCAGGTAACGAGTGGCCCAGAAAGGCAGGAATAAGCGTGCCTGAAGCCAAACAAAATCTCCCCAAAAGGAGCGGGCAATGGACAGCTCCCAACTCAGGAGCCTTGTGCTGCCACCACCAATGATGCAGGATAGCACTTATGGACAGTTCCCCTTGCGGCTCAGCCATCTCAATAGCATTGCCACCACGGTCCCCGACTCGGGAGAGGGTGAGGATGAAGAACACAGCCATCCTCCTTACACCTGCTGCTCCCCCCCCCCCCGCCGCAAACCTGCAGGGGCAGAGGCAGCAGCAAGAGCTCCTGCTGACAGTGTCAACTGCAAACAGAACAGTCCGAGCAAGCAAGTCAAAACGACCAGAAGAGGACTTTCACTTGCTGCCAATACAGGCGTTTCATGCTATGTGACAGAGAAATGCCACTTACACGAAAAGCCAAGGAACACATAATCATTTTCCTCCTCTTCCCATTCCGCAAGAAGCAGCCCGCAAATTCCTACTCAACTGAAAGCATTCAAAACCTCACTTTACAAGGAAGGCTGCCGGGCGCGGTGGTGCATGCCTGTAATCCCAGTGGCGCGGGAGGCAGGAGGATCGCGAGTTTGAGACCAGAGGCAGTCTATGTTACTTAGTGAGACCCTGTCTCAAAAAGTAAAAAAAAAATAGGCTGGGGGTGCAGCTCAGTGGTCCGGCACTTGCAAAGCATGCAAATGCAAGGCCCTGAGTTCAACCCCCAGTACCAAAAGAAAAAAAAAAAAAAAAGAAGTAAGGCTGAAGGCAGAGTAGGGAAACAGAGCCAGAAAGTGGGCACGGAAGCCAGGCACTGGGGAGGACGCAAGCCTGGGCAGAATGCCTTCCAGGGAGCTCGCCTAGCCGCCCGTTCCAGCACCGGAAGCCTCCGGCGCGGCTGGAATGAACAACACGCTGAAGGCTGGTGTCAATTTAAATGCATTGAACACCAGAAGAATGCCCCCAACCAAGGCTTCAAACTTGTACAGCACGTTTCCACTCAACCCAACGAGATTGCCTGTCACAGCTGACACGGCTCGTCAAAAGTTATCCTTCACTGCTCATGGGCAGCGTCGGGGGTCAAAGACCAGGAGCAGTGGCCCGGCCCAGCCCCATTTTCTTCCTTCAGAGCAGCAGATATTGAACTCTAAAATGACAAGACAGAGCAGGGTGAAACGGCTGCCAGAGACGTGGAAGCTGTCCAAGGGCGCTGATCTGAAGGAGAAAAACTGGCCGACACAGGCGCGTCAGGGCTGGGATCACACCCTGACGAGCGCGCACAAAGAAATCAGCGTGGGTACGGGACATCGCGGGACCTTGGGCTCTGGCAGCACAGTGAGCATGCATGCTCGGAAAGCCCCAGATAATCACTACACATGCCAGGCCACGGACAGGGGTGCCACGGAGACCGGCCCCTCTCCTACAGAGCACTTTCCTAAAGGCATGCTGCCATGTGCCACAGCATGGTGAATCTCGTGGACACTAAGCCCAGTGAAAGCAGCTGGCACTAAAGACAAATGCCACGTGAAGCCACGAGCTGAGGTTCCTGGAGGGGCAGATTCGTAGAGAAAGCAGCACAGCCACTGGTGGAGCCTGAGGAGCAGCTTGGGGCGCCGGAGTCTAGTGGGTAGTTTTGCCCCTGAAGTGATGGCTGCACAGCACTGTGAATGAATATGCTTAATGCCACAGAACTGCCCACGTAAAAGTGGCTGAGGAAGCTGGGCGCAGTGGCACACGCCTGTAATCCCAGAGGCTTGGAAGGCGGAGGCAGGAGGATCACAAGTTCGAGACCAGAGGCAGTCTGCGTAACTTAGTGAGACCCTGTCTCAAAAAGTACAAAAATGGGCTGGGGGCGCTGCTCAGTGGTTTACCACTTGCAGAGCATACAGGTGCGAGGCCCTGGGTTCAACCCCCAGTACTGCAAAAAAAAAAAAAAAAAAAAAAAGGCTGAGGATGCTTCTAAAACCCCCATGTTTTCACCAGGAATTAGCAAAATAGGGCGCAGGCCAGGGCTGCAGTTGAGCTCCCTTGTGCACAAGAGGCACCCGCTCCACAGGACCCTGTAGGAGGTGAAGGAAGGCAGGAAGCAGCCCGTGCAAGGAGAGCTCACGACCCTGGGGAAGGCGGGCAAGGGCCAGAGGATGCCTCAGGGTCAGGCCAGGGGGGCCGCAGCACCGGCCCCACCGTAGGCAGAGTGCGTGGGAGATGGTCTAACTGGTAAATATTTCAGACCTGTTGTATTCCAAGAAACTTAAATATTCTGTGGAATGGGACAGAAAGTGGACATCTTTTTTTTTTTTTTTTTTGGCGGTACTGGGGGTTAAACCCAGGGCCTGGCGCCTGCATGCTTTGCAAGTGCTGGACCATTGAGCTGCGCCCCCAACCCATTTTTTTACTTCTTGAGACAGGGTCTCGTTAAATTATGCAGACTGCCTCTGGTCTCGAACTTGCAATCCTCACGTCTTCGCCTTCCGAGTTGCTGGGATTACAGGTGTGAGCCACCACACCCGGCTAAAGTGGACATCATTTTAAGACAGATGATGGCGCTTCCTGACTCACAGAGCTGGGGGCAGTGACCTCGTACACGGGCCATGGCACTGGTCAGGTGCAGGCCTGCCTGCCTCTGACCAAACACTCTAGAAACTCGAGGATGGGCAGGGTCCCCCTGGGGCCAAGGCCACTTCAGGGCCAGCACAAGTTGGGGCCACTCACACCACCTGGCAGGTGCACCTACCCGGTAGTTTCTTCCAGTCATCAGGTGGCAAAGAACATTTGTGTCTATCCAATTCCGTCAGTGACTTCCAGGTGATCTTATTTTTCGGACCGTCCTCAGGGATTAGTGATCTCCTGGTGGACCCACGATATTAAAGAAGATTCTATTTCCACCTGAACCTTCCAGAGCAGATCTCCACCCCTGGCTGAGGGTCTAAAACAGCTCGCAGCATGGCTTCCCTATCAGGGTGGGCAGAGATTAAAAACACAATGCTAATGCGTGGGAGATGGACCCGGCAACCCACTCCCAAAAACCAATCTGCCATTGAAAACCCTATGAACAGCAGAGAAGCGCTGACAATTGTGTTTCGCCTGTTGTACATAGGGTCGCTATGAGTCGGATACAAACTTAATAGCACCTAACAACAACAACAATGCGTGGATGCACAGCGCTCAGGAGGTCTGCGGCACTGTGTCTAGACTCCGTTATGGTGTGGTGTGCGACCATCTCACCCATGCACCAGGTGACGTCAGAGGATGTCATGGCGGCTTCCACCAGCCCACTCAGGGACATGCTTGTGAGCAAGTCGAGAGACTGATCCCAAGATGAGGATCTCCCATGGCAAGCCCAGGGACTCAGTTTCTCTGTGGGATCGCTGGCACCCCCACCCCATAGCAGCCAGATGAGGCGCTCCGGCTGCCCGGGCTGGAAGTTCCCACGAGGCGGTGATGAGCACAACTCCCGGAAACTGCTGGGGTCCACGTGGGGTCACCAGCCGGCAGGGTGGTGGGGAAAGGGCCGCGCAACCTGATGTGCACTAACCCGCACTCCTGGCCCTGCGTCCTTAGGTATACGAAGAGCTGGAGACACTTTGATTGGATGCCTGAGCTGTGGCCTGCCAGACCCTCATGAAGGCCTGGGCTTCCCACCCCACCTCCAGGGGCGGACAGGCTCCTCCCTCCTGGCTGCCCTCATGGGAGATGCAGCTCAACCCAGGGCCTGGCATTCCTGCACAGCTGGGGCTGAGGTGTGGCTGGCGTGGGGATAGCAGGGCTGGCCAGCCACAGAGCTCCCTGCAAGACCTGTGAAGACAGATCTGGGGTGAGTAACCTACTGCCCGTCATCCTCCTGGCTGCAACATTCACAGTCATTCGTTTAGTCACTCAACAAACACTTCCTGAGAATCTACTTCCTGCCAGACACTGTCCTGGGCCTACAGATACGGCAATGAGCCAAACAGAGGGTCTGTGTTGTTGGAGGCCACATTCTGAGGGAGACCCAGGCAAACAAATCAGTATGCTACATGCTATTTAAAGTGTTACCAACTCTGTCTAAAGGACCAGATACTACCTATCATATTTTAGGTTTGTGGGTCAGGCTGTCTTGTTGCAACTATCCAGTTCTGATGTGGGACCAAGAGGTAGCTGGATGTAATCTCATGTTCATGGCTGTGTTCCAATAAAACTACTTACAAAAACAGGCGCCACCTTGAGAGCCATAGCTGGCCAACTCCTGTTCTAGATGGTAAAAAGAAGAGCAGAGAAAACTATGGCACATGGTATCATAGGGATGAGGGAAGACTGGGGCCAAAGAACTGAGGAAAATGTAGGGCCAATCACGTGGATGGCTTATGTTAAGCATTTCAGACACAGGGAATAGTACACGCAAAGGCCCTGGGGTGGAACATGTGTGGTGAGTTCTGGGAACAGCCAGGAGGGCAGCACGGAGGGAGGAGAGTGACTGGGGAAACTGAGGATATGCGTGAAGAGAAAGGGCTGGACTGACCAGCAGTTTGCCTTAAGACCTCTGGTCTAAAAAAATGATGGGGACCATTTGTAAGGATTAAAGGGCAATTGTTACAGGGCCACAATGTCTCGAATAATCAGTCTTCTAACATTAATATTTTCAAATATTCTAAGTCATTAAAAAACCCTAATTTACATAGTGACTAGGTGGCCACCCAGGGGCTGGGATTTAGCTCAGCTGGTAGAGTGCTGCTCTAAGGTCTGAGGTCCCGAGTTCGATTCCCAGCACTGCAAAAATGAGAGAAGGAAGTGGCAACCCACTCCCAAGGCAATCCCGAAACAACCAGCCATTGAAAACCCTTTATAAGGGATGCTATGAGTTGGACATGACTCAATGGCACCTAACAACAACCACCTGCGGGCACCCAACGTGAGATAGTTATGTAGACAAGAACACAGTCGAAAATAACCCACACGGTGGCCTGCCACACAACAAAACACCCTCGAAACAGTACCCAGCATTCAGCGGGAGCTCTCCCTCTGCCTCCTGCGCTTTTCAGCAGCAAACCCCAAACTTAGCATCAGGGGCCTTCTTTCTTTCCCAGTGGCTGTGCAGCCGAACCCCTCGCCATCCTCTGGAGGCCTTCCTCAGACCCTGCCTGTGGTGCCAGGCCTCCCCAGGGCACGTGTGGCGCCCTCGGTGCTCCTGTCACTTTGCGCAGGCCACCCTCCCCAGGCTCAGCGCTGTCTCACCCTGGCACCGAAGCACAGCAGCAGCCGAGGCATCATCTAGCGTTGCCCTGGCTCAAGGGTCTACCAAGAAATGGGTTAACCCGACTGCAGAGGAGCTCGGCCCTGTCCTTCTGCAGAGTGCCAGTGGCACAGGCCACTGCCATCCATCTTGGCTGAGGAGTCTGGATGGAGAGGGAGCACAGGACGAGCGCCAGGGATCTCCCCGAACCTCGCCCCTCACCTGCGCTAAGAACCATCTCCCACTGGGGCTGTCCCTGTGGTCAGTGCTCACCCACACCTGCCATGGGAGCGCAGGCCCGGCAGGGACACTGGCCCTCAGACAGCCTTGTCACCCCTAGACCAATGGCCACATCTCCCCGTGAACAGAGGGAGGGAAAGAGTCCAGGCCTGCATGCCTGGCCCTGGGAGGCTGCGGAGAGCGGAGCCAAAGTGGGTCTCATTTCGCCTGGTTTTGAAAGGTGGTCGCATCCCCAGTCCCCACCTCCATTTAAAAAAAAAAATTACTGAAAACTGCTGAAATAATTGCTGTACTTAAAAATGATTTTTTATGGAATAACATAAAGAAATAGGCAAGGAGGTGAAGGAACAGACTATTAAATAGAAACACTAAATTGGAGCGCATATAATTATATGCAAAGAGATTACGCCTTATTTTAATATAAATAAAACTTTTTAAGCATAAGATCAAAAGCCATGCATCAATACACCAGTTTTCCGACAGAATACGTTCAGTTCGGACGATTCTCCTAATTTCAAAACAACGTTATTTGCTTTATTTGAGAAGCCTTATTATTTATACATTTACAGCGGCTGAGGGTAAAAAGGCTGGGCACATCTTGTAATGAGAAATCCAGCCCGCTGACGCGGCCGCCAAGCTGACTTGGAATTCCTCCCCGCCTACCTTCCATTACAATCCAACTCTGACCAACTTCACAGGCCCCTCTGTGTAGAGACTATTCCGCACTCTGCTCCGGGCTAAACATTCTTCTGTGTATATACTAGTAAATTCAACAGCCTCTTTAACATCTGAGAACGAATTACTGACAAGTCATTTTTTCCCTCCATATTGCAAGTCGACGTGGCAAGCCCTGTTTTTTTTCTATTATAAACATGTACTATACCCCAGCTCCAAGTCGTTTTGGATGCTGATACAAGATTCATAATGGCTGTCAGAATCTGCAATTTTCCCTTTTGTTTTATGAGGTCAGGCAATATTACATGCACTGATATATTCCATTTTCCCAGCTGAAAACCTTCTCATTTGGGCCCGACAGGTTGAGGGAGTCATGATTTTGCAACCTCGCATGTGAAACACGGTGTGAGGGGGCAGGTGGCTAACCCCACATTCTCCTCTTGCTCTTGTCCACTGGCAACAGTAAATTAAACTGTCAAAAATGGAATTGTCCTGTCATCAGCAAAGCTATAGCTTCACAAGTATTGCAACATCAGATAGGTTTCTAATTCTGCATTTCCCTGCACCTGTAATTCCATCAGAAATTTGCGCTGGACCATGGTGAGAAGCTGTCCAGGGGACCCTGGCATTGTGAATTCCTTTAGCGGGTTGACATGGCATTTCAAAGACAGAAATTAATGAACAATTCCGGCAATTTGTAATATATATAAATAGGGTGTTCCGTGTGAGGTCTGGACCTTCTGTAGGACCCTTTAAAAGGGCAGAAATGCTAACACGGACATGACACGCTCTGTAGCACTGAGAGGAAATCATACACAAGTTACTCTCAAAGCAAAACAGAACACCTTGGCCACGGACAACCCACTTGAAGTTACTTAATGGTCAGACCATCTGACCGCTGGTCTAGATTACTATGAAAAATGGTTAGAGTCAGGGAAGACCTCCTTTCAGATGATATTTATATGGAAAGGAACCACAGCCCTTTAGGTCCAAATGCTCTTGGGCAGTCTGTTCGAATCTTAGGTGTTACCCAAAGCGATCCGATTTCTCCCAGGTCCGTCTTCCTCAGGTTTCCTTCAAGAGGAAAGATGCCTTCTTCCTCCTTTGGATTTAAGTGTGGTTCCAGACCTCTCTCACCTTGACTTGCCTTTACCATTTCCGCCTTCTTGGACTGCATTCCAGGAACTTGTCCCCTTATTTGCTGGACAAAAGTCAGAGATCCTCCACATGCCACGTATCACCTGAGAGACAGACCTGGAACTCTGGTGAGGTGCGTGGAGGGCGTGGCCCCTCTGAGTGGTGCTCTGAACTTGCCCAGTGAGAAGGGGCCTTTCTGACCCTTTCACAAACAACATAGTCATGAGCCTACCTGATACTAATTCAATATTGCAACCAAATATTGCATATTATCCCTACAAAAAACCCATTGCTTATCAATCATTCTGCTCAAGACAGAAAGTCAAATTGAGATGAGGAATCATTTCACAGCTTAATACAGTCAAAGTGACTCAATATTCCTTTATTAATTCTCATTTAATATCACTTTATATTGCTGCCATTATTATCCTACCATAGACGAAAGAATCTGTGTAATTAGTCTGTATTAAGCTCTTTTTATTTATAAGGAGCCAAATAAACAAACCCACTTTAATTACCTGGGCTCCACAATATTGATCTGAGCATCAAAATTTAATATGACTTTATTTCAAATTTCCATATGACGAGTATTTAAATTTGTTCCAGCAATAACAATTTTGCAGGCACAAATGACTTTTCATTCAAAGTATGTAAATTACCGCCAGCGCCAGGCGCGGAGCTCTCTGTGCCCACAGCATGTTTACGGAGACCTCGGGGGCCTCGCTGCTGCGCGCTGTGCTCCCTAATACGGCAGGAAAAGCCACCAATTACCAAAAGAGACAAAAGTCAACGAAGACAGGGAGTCTCCTCCCTCCCAAACCGTGTTCTCTCCCACTTCGGTACACGGTGTTAACGACATACAAATTTTGAGGTCATTAAGTATAAACAGGGACGGCGAGCCAGACAGGCAGGAAGGCGGGATGTGCTCACGTCAGCATTTCAAGTACCCTCCTAATCCCACAATGCAAGTTTCAGCATTATTGTCTCAATTTAACTTGCATTAGTACCTAGCACCTTGATTACACTGTTGGGTGGTAATCTTCGCCTGCACATGCCATCATTTCTTATGTCAAGCCTCTTGAGTTGTTATGAATACTATGTTGTTTTACGAGAGAGAGGAAATTAGTGCCAGTCCCCTAGAGTTTTGGGTGCTTAACACAGAAGCACTGCGCGGCCCTTGCAAATCCCACAACAAATCCTTGTTTAGTGCCACATGGAGATAAGGACTTTGCAGCAACATTGGAGCATAAATAACTCATGTCCCTCTTTATTTGTAAATGTCAAAAAAAAAAATCACCGTTCTTTAATGTTGCGCTTCATACGAACGCGGCAGCACGCGTCCCGCTAGCCACACGCACACCAGTTGAGCGAGGCCTTCTGCTTCGGATGGCAGGCCCGCGCTCACGCACAAAACAAAGGGACGGCCACAACATGTGCTCGAGGATTACCGTGAAATGCTGTTTTGGATGTATTCTTAATAAAAATGAACTTATCAAATCCAGGGAAGCACACGGTACAACCACAAGCCTTTCCTCAGGAGTACCATAAAGTGGAAAAAATGTTGCTGCACATGTATTGCATTTTTGATGCTTTCTTAGATATGATCCACTGTGTTGTTGAGAAGAATTATTTTCTAGTAGTGTTGAGATCTTTGCATTGTCTGTTTATTCTGTTTACACAGCAAATGAAACCTACGATATGAATAGGTGAGGTCCCCGGAGAGAAAACGAAATTCAGAAGCGATGCACAGATGGGGACGGGGCCACGGACACGGAATATAAACTAATGTGCCCTCAATGGCCACGCCTGGAATAGAACGGGCCAGATAAATAATTTTGACATTAAAAGAAATTAAAAATCAAGCACTGCAAATAGTCGAGTAAGTTTTCAAAAAATAATATCATTCGTTTATAATATGTTTGAGATGGCATTTAAAACAATCAGTATAAGCAATCCAAAAACAGGGCCTGGATGCATTTTCTCTCCCTTTATTTCTTTCAAGGGCTCATGATAACCTACACAAAATATCATTCCCACAGAAGTGCACATCTTGCCCTTTGAAGCTTTCCTTGGGGAAGGGGCGGTTAGAAACAAAATATACTAAAGTTTTGCATTTTGAACTTGTTCGTGCTTAATTGGTAAACAAACAACTGTGTGCCTGCTACGCAGTGGGGAAGCGGGGGCCCAACTTGAAGGATTTGACACTAGACTTCTGATTCATTCACTTCTTCTGGCGTCTTTATTTATGCAGCGTGGGGCAGACGAAACAGAAAGAAAATGAAGTCTGGAGCGCCGGGTCTGGGGGACACATCATTATGAGAATGGGAAGGGCTGGAGGTCACAGCCGGAAAGCCAGGACTTGGAATGCAGTTGGTGCCAGCTGGGGGCACCCCCTCCTCCTGGCAAATCTCAGCAGTGCCCCCCCCCAGGAGCCTGCTCCTTTCAGAACCACGTGGAGAAAGTGGGCACCTCGACGCGTCTGCGGGTGAAGCCAATGTTGAGAAATGGCTTCTGACAGCCCCATAAAACTTGCATGAAGTGACCGAGTGGGTGCTGCGGAGCCCACAGACTGACCACCAGCCGCACATGGAGAAAGCACGCATTAGCCGCTGCAGAGCTCTGTAAGTGACGTCCTCAGCGGCTGAGGCAAATCCACTGCCACCGTCCGCTGCGTAAGGAAAGAAGGTTTTTTTTTTTTTTTTCAGGAGGTAAAATATTTTTCTGAGTGTAACAACAGGCATGACTTATTTCAGAATTAAGTGCTAGGCTCTCTGGTGCTTGGGGAAATGTAAACTACGATTTTTACTCCAAATCCACACTCCACTTCACTAGCTGGGGCTCTCTGAAGGCCCCGAGCAGCCCCTTCAGATGATGAGCGCCGTGGAGAGCGCTTCGGTAAATCATGCAAACGAGGAGGAGGAAGGAGACAAAGCCATTTCTCTCCCCATTTCATAAAATCAGTAAATTGATTTACAAACTGCTTTGGGTAGAGGATAAATACCGAGCTGCAAATGTATAGCCCTGGCTTTTAAAAACCCGACCTCCAGCGCTCAGAGCCACGTCGGATGAGACGGTGGGCACCAGGGGGCCCCCACCCTCGCCAGCCCTCCGCCGGGCGCACGTCAACGAAGATAAGGGCATCGTTATCGTCGGCGATCTGGTAGTGCGAGCGGCACCTTTCAAACTACAGAATCATCTCCGTTTCAAATTACATAAAAATAATTGATGATTTCAATACAGCACTTAAATAAAAGAAAGTTTTATGCTTCGCAGTGTAAGTGCTGGTATTTTCTGTAGCCGACAAGCTGCCCATACAAGAAGCAGTGTGCCTAATATTCTTGCCAACAAAGGCATTTGAAATTAGCAATTGCTTTTAGAAACTTTAATTACAATTTTAAAATGCTATTTCTGCTCTATAATAGATTCCAATTGTTTCAGTATTATCTGGCTTGCAAATAAAATCTACAGTAGATGACAATATTCCCAGGATTAATCACTCTTGAAATTCTAATATGCTCTTGAAATACCAAATAAAAAAGACAGCAATGTTGTTGAGGTACTGAAAGCTTCTTGCTTTTTGCAGTTTGCTATTATTATGCATATCCAGGTAGAAAGTTAATTAACCCAAAGCTTAAGCTAATTATGATAGCAGAATGCTATCAACCCAACGCGCTCAGTCAGACAGCTGTCCGGAATTTCATTTGCTAATCATTTGTCTTTTGGCTGAGCATATGGTACATTTTCATGCTATCAGAGGAACAACAAACAGCTGAAAATCATTAACTAAAAACAATGTGCATAAAATCAGAAGCAGTTTTTTATACAGCTTTGTGTCAGACAAAAAGCCAGATCCTTGCCCTATAAAAATTAATGATTATTTTGGTTCTTGTCACTTAAAAATTTTAGCTGATAGTGCAATAAATATGTGACAAGAATTTCAGTTGCATCAATTACCTGTTTATATGAGTTTGCAAAAATATTCTAAATGTATAGCCAGGGCATTGTAAGAAACAGGTTTGGGGGAGATTATAAAATACATTCATCAGATGCCCAAAGACTCAAAATTGTCTTCTTAGGGTGACCTCTTTGTTTGCTTTGTGCCAAACCTCAGTCTCAGGGCACCGGCATCCTAAAGACGACTTTTTAAACTGCAAGGTAAAATGTATGAAATACACTGGCACGCATTCCCAAAACAACCGGTGACATTTCTGAGACCATCCGGAAATCAGTGTAGATGCCACAAGGCACACAGGTCACAGGAAAAAGTTCACCTTGGGGTCAAGAGTGACAGAGGAAGAGGAGGAAGGCAGCACCCTGGCGGGCCAGGAACCCAGCGGCCTGTCCAGAGAGGGGAGGCCTCGCCGCACCGTGGTGTCCGCCTCCCAACCGTTCACCCCTTTTATCCCAGCTGCAGTTACCTGGAAGCTGGAAGAAAAGAGGGAAATGCCAGAGTGAATGGTCTGTGGCCACCTCAGCACGTGTGCCCTCCGCCATTTTGGTCAGGACGTGATGTGCAAGCTGGTGTGGACTGGCAGGTCAGACCCCCAAAGCCATCTGAACCAGAGGCTGGTGAATCGGCTTGGACGAGAACACCTGATCGACCTTCCCCTGACCTGTGACCCGTCCTAGCTCAGGCACTCACACCCATGTGCCCCAGGGGCTCAAGTGCCCATCTCACCCGCAGGTCTGGGCAGGATATTCTTCACCATAACTGACTGGCAAAGCCATACGTGTGGCATTTTCTTCAACTCACTGTTACAATATTTCCCCCTTTTTGTTTTTTTAAAAGCAGTAAAACTGAAGATCCAAAATGCACATGGTTCTGTACCACACGGTCTCCGCAAAGCGAGCAGGGGTCATTTGATGAAAAGGTAAAAGGGTTCTACAAACTGAACATAAACTTTTTCCTTCCTGGGGAAAGCTGAGGTTTAACTTTTCGCATGAGGTGACATCTGCAACTGTTGCCAGTCAAAGGCTCAGCAGAGCCTGATTAATTGTCGGCCCACGGGGACTTCTGCTGGTCACGGACCAATGAGCCACGGGGAGCTTCCATGGCTGTAATATACCAATGTGACAATACTCCACTCTGCTTCTGCTGCAGTGGCCATGCTGGTGGCAGAAGCTCTGTTATCATGTTGTCATGCCGCGAAGCTCCGGGAGCCTTCACATCAGCCAGCACTTTGAGACGGAAGGTGACCTGGGAGGATGTGCCCTTGGGGTTTAACCACCTGTCCCATGGTTGGGCACGTGCCCCTGCTGGGCAGGCCTGAGAGTGGAAGACCCTCAACCGGAACAGGGATGGGGCAACCGCACATGGGTGCGAGCCAGGCAGGCTCTGGGCGTTCCTCCCGCAAGCACCCCTGGCAAGGGTAGGCTGTGCCCTCTCCTTCCAAGGATGGCTCGGAAGCCCCCAAGGTCTGCCCCGTGGGTCATTGGCACCTCTGGCTAAACCTGCCACATCATCAGGGAACCTTGATTAAACAGTAAAGAAACCCAGGAGGACTCGGTGGCCTGCCGGTCCCCGCCCTTCTCTCAGATTGCACACAGCGGCCTGGAAGAGAATCGGGGTCTGATGTGGACCACGTTCTCGCGTCACTGTTTGCAGGCCGGAAAGGACCCTGCCGGCTGCTCCGCTGGGAAGACCGAGCCGAACCTATTACTCCAGTCACAAAGGTTTAATCATCCGCAGTTCAAATGCTGACGCCTCTTTCCACTGTGCTGAATTTTTCACATCTAAGTTTTTGAGTTTAAAAAAAATGCGTTCAGATGAAAAATGCCACCGACGAGGGAAGGCATTTGGGGGCTACTTAAATCTGGTCCTCAAAGCCCTGCCTTCCTCTTCCCAAAGGCAACACGCTCAACTCTGATATTGATATTAATATTAATTTGTCATTAATACTAATGTTTCACTAACCAACTCAGAGTATTTTGAAAGATCCAATTTCTCCGGGTAGCGAAACCTCATGTTCCACCGTGAAAAATGTTTTCTAATTACTGCTTTCCACTAGGCCATCAGACAATGCAGCCAGGTTCCCTATTAGTTCAGAAATTTAGTACATGTAGGGCAAACCGGCCACCTCTGAAGTGGCCACCTCGGCGGGTCACAACCAATTCCTGCCCTTAGGACCCAGTGACACCAGCTGACAGCCAAGCGGGTCACTCTGGGGGCAGCCCGCCGGGCAGAGAGAGGCAACACAGATGCTTGCCTAAATTGATTAATTTAATTTGGAAACAAGTAATCCAATGAAAGTAATGGGTGGTGCTCTCGCTAGTTCACGGAGCAAGAACTAGGCTCACGAACTCCCTGCCAGCCTCGCTCTCGGAAGAGCTGGCTCCACGGAGGGGTGGCATGTCCTGCCAACCGGATCACTCAGTGCGGGTTTTCATGGTCTGCTGGACTTCGAGTGAGGAGAGAGGGATATGGCTAGACGCGCTCCCAGGGAGGGAGAGGAAAGGGTTTGCACCTTGCCACCTTTAGGCTGCTGCCCAGCGGCCCCTCAAGCACCGTTTCCTGCCTCCCGCACGTGCGACGAGAGCATAGGGAGATACTGGTCAGTGTGCAGGACGGAAATGTGAACCGCTCTTCTCCAGGATCATGGTGAGGGGCCAGCCTGAGACCCTAGGTGCCCGCATCGGCAGTGGGTATGGACAGACAGGAGGGGTGAGAGAAGCTCCAGCCAGCCATGGGGGGAGACGTGTCCCTGGAGACACCGGAATCTGAGCAAGCCCTGCCTGCAGTCTAGACCAGGTCGCAGGCTATGACCCTAGGTCTGCTCTCAATATAGAAAAGGAAATGGAAAACAGCTTCAGGCAACCTCCTAGGAGAGAAACCTGGCAAACTGGCAGACGATCGGCACACGGGCATCTCAAAAGGTGCTGGGCACACGTTGGGCAGGCGCATCACCAGAGCCTCTTCCCGGCCCCAGGGCACCTTCTCTGTTCCTGTTTCCCTGGTAAGGAAGGGGGCGAGCTGAGAAACATCAGAGCTTTCATGAAAAACACAGCCTCTTAAAGCAGGAAATGGGCATGCTGTCACGAGAACGCCCGGCTGCGGCCCTGAGATGAGGGTACGCGGGCAGTGCACACACAAGCAGCCCTGCCTGTCGGGAGGGGACTTGTCACCAGTGTCCAGTGAGAGGTGGCCAAACAGAACAATGCTATGAAAGTATTTCCTGGGAACATTAGGTAACTAGGAAAAAGGACTAGGTAAAGCCTGAAAGGGGCTGGGATTTAGCTCAGTTGGTAGAGTGCCGCTCTGCAGGCTCTGAGGTCCCAGTTCGATTCCCAGGACCACAAAAACAAGAGAAGGACGTGACAATCTACTCCCAAGGCAATCCCGAAACAATCAGCCATTGAAAACCCTATAAGGGTTGCTATGAGTTGGACACAACTCTATGACACCTAACAACAACAACAAAGCCTGAAATAGCTGGCTTGGGGGGATGACACCTGAGAAAAGAAGGAACAGTGTGAAGACCAGATAATGTTCGAAGGTGTCATCTTAAAGACAATGTCAAGCCTCATTGTGTCTGCATTTGTACCCAGTCTGGAGGAGGTAAGGAAAGTCCCAAGGAGGTCGATAATCTGTGCTAAGGGTGGGAGAACAGGAGCTGGAGGAGGAGCAGGAGGGGGGAGGAAAAAGGAAGAGGAAGGAGAGGAGTAGGAGGAGGAGGACAGAGAAGGAGGGAAGAGTAGAAAGGGGGTAGGAGGAACAGGAAAGAGGAGTAGTAGGAGGGGGAGGAGGAGCAGGAGGAAGGAGGAGTAGGAGGAAGGAGGAGGAGCAGGGGAGAGGAAGTGGAAGAGGAGGAAGAGGAGGAGGAGGAGGAGGAGGAGGAAGAGGAGGAATCCGAGCAGGCCTGTGGCTGGCTGCACAGGAGGAGCTGCAAGAGTCCTGGGGTACAGAAGACCCGCAGGTCCGTATCGAGGTCCACTGCAGAAGAAATGGCCACACGGGGAAGAGGCCAGCTGAGGGCCAGATGAGGATGCCGGCCTAGAGCTCCCCACTCCCTAGGGCTGGAGCGTGGCCCCACACCATGACTGGCTGCTGACGTGGCCCACAGTTTAGGTCCTTCTGCCTGCTCCCCCAGGATGGCCTTTCCATCCTCAGCCTCCGGGTCAGCGGCGTCCCCACCTGATGACCCCAGGACGGCCGGCAGGGCTGCCTCTGGAGCCCTGTGCTCACGATGCCTCTGGCTGCCCCATGAGACACACCAGCGTCCCCTTGCTGAGGGATACTGCCTCACAGAAGGAACAAGGTGGTGGTCCAGCCAGGGCTTAGCTCGGGCAGCCTGGCCCTAAGACTGAGGAGAAACGCACTGGCTTCAGTGCATACAGGGGAATCTGGAGCAGACCTGGGGCCAGGGACTCCTGCCTACGATGTGAGAGCAAGAGGCCTTGCCTTTCGTCCAGGCCTCCACTACAGTAACCAGCACACATGGCCGGCATTCAGTACTCATTTGCTCAGTGTGCACACTGGGTCTCCACACATCTACACACCAGTCAAACTGGAGGCGGAGGGGCCTGAGTGCTGAGCTGGCTTCTGCCCAGCCCATCCACTCGACAACTTTCTTTCTTTCTTTCTTTCTTTCTTTCCTTTCTTTCCTTCTTTCCTTCTTTCTTTCTTTCTTTTTCTTTTATTTTGCAGTACTAGGAGTTGAACCCAGGGCCTCGCACTTGCATGCTCTGCAAGTGCTGGACCACTGAGCTGCACCCCCAGCCCATTTTTTACTTTTTCGAAAGAGGGTCTTGCTAAATTCTGCAGACTGCCTCTGGTCTTGAACTTGCGATCCTCCTGCCTCAGCCTCCTGAGCTGCTGGGATTACTTGACAACTCCTTGTCAAGCAACGTGTCCATCCAGACAGTATCCCACATCCTTTGTCAAATAAGAAGAGAGTGACAGCTCAGTCTGCAATCAACCCCGCAGAACAGCACTGGTAATTACTTTTTAATTTTTTTTTAATTTTTAAAAATTTTTTGAGACAAGTCTCACTCTATATCCTGGAACCTCACTCTATGACCTGGAACACTCTCTATGGCCCAGGATGGCCTCAAACTCGAGATGCTCCTGCCTCTGCCTCCTGAGTGCTGGGATGACAGGATGTGCCACCACACCCAGCTGACAATCCCTCTTTAGCAGAGGCCCAGATAGGAAGCCGGTGTACTTGTGAGACCATAAGGGCTCCCTAGTTAATATTTCTTTATATTTCCCACAATCCCTAGAAAACGTAAAAGCCACGCTTAGCAGCATGGCAGGCTGGACAGGCTGATGGATATGGCCCTGGGCTGCACGGTCTGCTCACCCAGCCGCACAGGCTGAGGTCAAAGTCATGAGCTATCGAGACATCATCTCACCAGGCTCAGTGGCACCTGCCTGTCATCCCACCAACTTGGGAGGCTGAGGCAGGAGCATTGCAAGTTCAAGGGCAGAGGCAGCCTGGGTAATTTAGCAAGACCCTGACTCAAAAAAAAAACCAAAAGACAAAAAACAAAAAACAAAAAACTGGGCTCAGAGTGCAGACCAGTAGTACAGCACTTACAAAATATGTGCAAGACCCTGAGTTAAACCTCACGTCGACTGGGGTCTCAGACAAGCCCAAACAGCGGGTAGGAGGTCTGGCCAAGCGATGCTTCAGGCTTCCCACAGGTTTCTTCTTTTAAAAAGAGGCTTCAGAGACTGTGAGGGCGGAGGACAGTGCTTGTCTCCTTTTCGTTTTTCTCTTTAGATCCTCTTGAAAAGTAGGCGATAGAAATGACGGAACTAAACTTCAGTTTTTTCCACTCACCGAAATCTGAGTGCTCGGAGCCCAGCGCATTTTACTCAATTCCGACTGTGATGTCTGAGAAGTCCCCGAAGGTCCCCGGCTTTCCAGTGGCGGCTCTGCAATTTCACGCGAGGGTGAGATCCGGATGAACTTTCCACCAGAATGCCAGCCCTGGCGGCGGTGCAATTTGTACGGCGGGCTCCTCCGCAGCCCTGGAGTTCGGGCGCGCAGGGCTCCCTGGGACTTGAGCCCGTGGACCCAGCCCTCACCCTGCTGCGGCCCCTCTGCTCACAGAACAAGCCCTTGGTGGCCCCTGCAGCACCTCTGATCTCATTTATGCTCACGGCACACAGGAGAGGACAAAGAGACGAGGGTTAGGCAAGCCCCAGGTTCACCTGAGCACAGCCCTCTCATCCCGGTCCATACCCGTGGTGCCTGGCTGGCCACCTGCTTGGCGGCAGCACCCGCGGGCATCACGGAAGTGGCACCCAGCTGCAGGAGCACCTCGCCCTATCCCAGTTCTCGTGCACTGGTAATTGGGCTGTGGGAGGTAAAAATTAGTGCAGGAAGATCGGTTTGACTCCCGCGCATGGCCAGGGCCTGAATCTAGCACCAACGCGTTGTTCCAGTGTCTCGTCCAGAGATGACGCGCTCGTGTGAGGGAAATACTCATGTGCATCTTGTGTCACCAAAAGCAGGCTGGAGCCTGTTGTTTTAGCCCAGTACCCCAGTGCTCTAGGTGAGCCTGTACCCTGCAGAAACACTAGCAGAAGTTTCGCAGCTCCTCTCCCATGGGATTTTAGCAAGACCCTGAATGTCTCCCTAGTGAGACATTCAGGTCTGAACAGAGATGGAAAATGTCTAGGTAGAAGACTTCTTTGCAAGCTCATTTTGGTTATCTTAGGATTTTTGTTTTGTTTTGTTTGAATGTTTTTTTTTTCTTCGTGGTACTGGGTATTCAACCCAGGGCCTTGTGCTTGCATGCTCTGCAAGTGCTAGACCACTGAGCTGCACCCTCAGCCCATTTTTTTTTACTTTTTGAGACAGGGTCTCGCTAAATTACACAGACTGCCTCTGGTCTCGAACTTGCGATCCTCCTGCCTCCACCTCCCGAGCCACTGGGATTACAGGTGTGCACCACCACGCCCAGCCAATTGTTGTTTTTGTATACACAAATTATGAGCACTTAAGTAAATGTAAAATTTAAATATTTAGCTAAAGACCATGATAAATGACAGAGGAACTGACTATCCACGTGCAAATTCGAGGGGAGAGAGCAGGGATTGCAAATACCTTAGATCAGTCATGTTACTATTCAATGGCACCAGAAAGATACCTTTGTTAGTGTAACAAGATACTGGAGGCTGGCTACTTTACAGAGAAAAGAGGGTCACTTAGCTCTCAGTTCTAGAGCTTCAAGGGCATGGTGTCAGCATTGGCTCAGCTCCAGCGAGGTCCTCTGGGCCATTGTTATATCATGGCAGGAGTGTATGGGAGAGGAGCACTCACATGCAAGGTGGGAAGCCAGAGTCTGCAGCCCCAAGAGAATGGCCTCAGTCCTCCCAAAGGCAAACTCCCAAGGACCTAGTGACGGCCCACTGGGCCCCACAGCCTCACACATTTCCACACCGACACCAGCACACAAGCCTTTGGAGTCATATCAAGCCACATCCAAACCACAGCAGCATCCCAACATAGGACTACCCCGTGCCAAACACCAGCCACAAAGCTGGTGCTGACAGCAAGGGGCACTCCTTGCCTTAGCAGGGAGGGAGGCAGAGGGCGTCAGGCACCCAGGGTGTGCAGAGCTCCTCCGGGCCCCACAGCTGGACTCCCTCTCACCCCGCCGAGGCTGACTGTCACTCTGTGTCCAGGTGATTGCCTTCTACGGTGGTCTCCTATTCCCCAGCTTGAGAGCCAAGATGAGCCAAGTTCCCTGACCACTCATTAGCAATAAGCCGGTTCTTCCTATTTGTACCTGCAGGATGACAATGCTGAGTCACCTGGCAATGTATCAGCATCAGAGACCTAAAGAAGTGGCGTTCTGAGCCTCTATCGCAGTGGTTCTAAACTGACACATTGGACTGCAAATACTTTTGAGCACTTCACGAGTACTCTGGGCCCCGCCCCAAGAACACTGGAAGACACACGTGCACACATTTAGTCACTGCCTCGCGCCTGAATTCAGGGGCCTTCAGATGCCTGAGAACACAGGTCAGGACACTCTGGTTTAGAGCTAGGCCGTGGCAGTGGTGTCACGGGTGAGCCACCAAGAAGGCCAGGCTGGAGACCTGGGCCCCACATCGCCGATGCCAGGTTTAACAAAGCAGGCTTCCTTTGGAAAATTCCAAAGCCCTAGTAGAACGTGGCCCTCCTGGGAATACTCGTGGGAGCCCCAGTTCAGAGGAGAAAGGTCCACCATTTGCTTGGTATGAAGATGCCCCCACTCAACAGAAAGGAGTGAGGTGCACAGGACCCTGAATGTGCACCATGATGGGGTGAGATTGCTGCGTGCAAGTTTCTGGATGCCCCTGACTCCACTGGCCTTTTGCCTTTATATTGGCCCTATACTGCGCCATATGTCACTGTGGCAGAGAAACTCACTGAGGCAAACTTCTGGGGGAAGAGAGCTTTACTGGGGGCCCACAGTTAGGGGATCAGAGCATGATGATGATGGGCAGGCACCGCGGACACAGGGCCTATTTTAGACGACCTCACAGCATGGTAGGGCTGGGACTTAGCTCAGTGGGTAGAGCGCTGCGCTGCAGTCTGAGGTCCTGACTTCGATTCCCAGCACCGCAAAAATGGGAGAAGGACCTGGCAATCCACTCCCAAGGTAATCCCAAAACAGTCAGCCATTGAAAACCCTACGAGGGTTGCTATGAATCGGATGCTGACTCGACGGCTCCTAACAACAACAGCACAGCATGGTGGACCAGGAAGCAGACACAGTGAAAGGAGTTGCAGGTCCAGGACAAAACCTGCAAAAGCCTGCCCCCAGCGACCACTTCCTTAAAGCTAAGTCCCCTCTCCCAAACCTCTATGATTTCCACAGACAGCATCGCCAGCCGGGGAACCAATGTTCCAGCATGTGATTTTGGGGGACATTTAGATTCAAACTATGACACTTCTCCCCTAGTCCTCAAAGGTTTTGGCTGTCTCATAACGCAGAAGGTATCGAGCCCAACCGTAAGAGTCCCTAAAACCTTAACAGCCTTAACAGTGTACAAAAGTCCAAATCCCAAGTTTCCACTGAGACCCAAAGCAAACTTAGATGTGAGGCCCTGCAGAACAAAAAACAGGTTCCATACTTCCAACGTACGATGGCACAGGGTAAGCATTCCCATTCCAAATAGAGAATCAGGAGCACAGAAAGGGAGGATTTGCCTGAAACAAGACTGATATCCCACTGGACACGTAAATCCTCTAGCTCCACGTCTGGCATCTGGCGTATGTGACACCACTCGGCATCTTCTGGTGTGAAACAGCTTTGGGCGGCTCCATCCCTACGTCACTCACATTTGCGCCACACCTAGCTCTCTTGGGTTGGGTTCATTTCGTGCTGGTAGTGTCCCTTGGCAGATGCCTCACGCTGGCGGTGTATCTATCAACCTCCACCTTCAAAGCATCACACAGCAGCCCTTCAGCGGCTCTCTGCGGGGCACCTGATCCTGGTACATATTTCCTTGCCCTGTGAGCTATTTTTTGGAATCTTGGTAGCAGCCTCCATAACCCCTTAACTCTTGAATTCGTTTTTTTTTTTTTTGGGGGGTACTGGGAGTTGAACCCAGGGTCTCACGCTTGCATGCTCTGCAAGTGCTGGACCACTGAGTTGCACCCCAGCCCCCCCTTTTTTATGCTTTTTGAGACAGGGTCTTGCTAAGTTACGCAGACTGCCTTTGGTCTCGAACTTGCGATCCTCCTGCCTCCACCTCCTGGGCCACTGGGATTACAGGTGTGTGCCACCGCGCCCAGCACTCTTGAATTCTTTTTTTTTTTTTGCGGTACTGGGGGTTGAACCCAGGGCCTCGCGACTGCATGCTCTGCAAGTGCTGGACCACCAAGCTGCACCTCAGCCTATTTTTTTTTTTACTTTTTGAGACAGGGTCTCGCTAAATTACGCAGACTGCCTCTGGTCTTGAACTTGCAATCCTCCCGCCTCCGCCTCCCTAGCCGCTGGGATTACAGGCGTGCGCCACCATGCCCGGCCCACTCTTGAATTCTTCATGCCTGCAAAGCCAGCACCACATGGATGTTGCCAAAGGTTGCAGCTAGCTCGAGAGGTAGCTTGCTCCTTTCGGACCATGGTTGCAGTTGTGGCCTCTGTATGCTCAGGCAGAGAAAATGTTTTTCTAGGTAGGCTCCTTGCAGCAGCGTGTCCCAGAGATATTCACTTTTATGACACTCTCCCTTTAAATGGATTTCCTGTTTCACACCCTGGGAAGAGGGTGGCCAATTCCTTCTATGCTCCAAGGGAATTTCTTTTGTTCTAGTGAAAAGGTTAGGGCTTTCCTTTCCTGTAGCTTATCTCTAACAATTATGACCTCCTTGCCCAAACTAGCCCCATCTTGTTGTTGTTAGGTGCTGTCCAGTCGGGTCTGACTCATACAGACCCTATGTACAGCAGAACGAAACACTTGCCGATTCTGTGCCAGGCACACGATCTTATTTATGTTTAAGCCCATTGTTGCAGATAGTGTGTCAATCCATCTAGTGGAGGGTTTTCCTTTTTTCATTGACCTGCCCCTCTCCCAAACATGATGTCCTTCTCCAGGGGTTGGTACCTCCTGACTACATGTCCAAAATACGTAACACACATCTAGCCATCCTTGCTTTCAAGGAGCATTCTGGTTGTACTTCTAGGACAGATCTGTTGGTTCTTTTGGCAGTCCATGGTATATTAAATATTCACCTCCAGCACCATAATTCAAAAGCATCAATTCTTCTCCTGTCTCCTTTGTTCAATGTCCACCTTTCAAAACCATATGATGCAGCTGAAAATACCATGGCATGAGTCAGGCACACCTTCATCTTCAATGTAATATCTTCTTTACTTTTCAATACATTAAAGAGACCTTTTGCCACAGCTTTTCCCAAAGCAATGCATTTTTTTATTTCTTGACTTCTGCTTCCATGGGTGTTGATTATAGAAACAAATAAAGCAAAATTGTGGACAACCTCAATCTTTTCTCCATTCATTGTGAAGTTGCATACAGACTAAGTTGTAAGGATTTTTGTTTTGTTGATGTTGAGTCATGATTCATACTAAAGGCTTGTTCTTTGATCTTCATCAGTAAATGTTTCAAATTTTCTTCACTTTCAGCAAGCAGAGTTGTGTCATATGCATAATGCAGGTTGTTAATGAGTGTTACTCCAATCCTGATGCCATGTTTTCTTCATAAAGTCCAGCTTCTTGGATTATTTGCTCAGCATAGAAATTAAAGAGATGTGGTGAAAGGATACAGCCCTGATGCACATCTTCCTCAACTTTAAACCAAGCAGTGTTTCCTTGTTCTGCTCGAACAACTACCTCTTGGTCCATGTACAGATTCCTCATGATTACAATTAGGTGTTCTGGTATTCCCATTTCTTTGCAGTGTTATCCATAATTTGTTATGATCCACACAGTCAAATGCCTTTGCATAGTTACTAAAACACAGATAGACATCTTTCTGATATTCTCTGCTTTGAGCTAATATCCACCTGACATCAGCAATGATGTCCATAGTTCCCTGCCCTGTTCTGAATCCGGCTTGATTTTCTAGCAGTTCCCTGTCTACATACTGCTGCAGTTGCTTTTGAATGATCTTTAGTAAGATTTTGCTTGTGTGTGATATTTAGATATTGTTTGATAGTTTCCACATCCAGTTGGATCCCCTTTTTGGGAACAGGCACAAATATAGATCTCTTCTAGTCATTTGTTCAGGTAGCTGTTTTCCAAATCTTTTAGCATAAACATGTTAGTACCTCATGTGCTGCATCTGTTTGTTCAGATATCTCTATTGGTATTCCATCAATTCCCAGGGCCTTGTGTTTTGATAGTTCCTTCAAGGAATCTTCCACTTCGTCCTTCAATACCACTGGTTCTTCTTCATATGCTGCCTCTTGAAATGGGTAGGTCATCTACCAATTCTCTTTGTATAATGACTCTGTGTATTCCTTCCATCTTCTTTTGATGTTTCCTGCATCATTTAATATTTTCCCCATAGAATCTTTCATTATTTCCACTCAAGGCTTGAATTTTTTTTTTCAATTCCTTACACTTGAGAAAAACAGAGCATGTTCTTCCCTTTTGGTTTTCTGTCTCCAGCTCTTTTCACGTCATTAACATAGTTGATTTTGTCTTCTTGAGCTGCCTTTTGAAATCTGTTTGGTTCCTTAACTTCATCATGTCTTCTTTTTCCTTTAGCTGCTTGATGTTCAGTGTCTCTTTTGACATGTAATTTGGTCTTTTTATCCCTGTCTTTTTAATAACCCTTTGCTTTCCTCATGAATGATATCTTTGATGTCCTGCCACAACTCATCTCATCTTCTATCATTTGTGTCTAATGCATCAAACCTGTTCTTGAGGTGTTCTCTGAACTCAGATCGGATATACTCAAGCTCATACCTTGGCTCTCATACACTTGTTCTAATTTTCTTCAGTTTCAGTTTGAACCTGCATATGAGCAGTTGATGGTTCGATCCACAATCAGCACCTGGTCTTGTTCTGACATTTAATATAGAGCTTTTCCATCGTTAGTTTGCACAAATGTAGTCCATTTGGTTCCTGTATGTTCCACCTGGTGAAGTCCATGAGTATAGTTGCCATTTATGTTGGTGAAAAAATGTATTTGCTATGAAAAGGTCATTGGTCTGACAAAATTCTATCATGTGATCTCCAACATCATTTCTGTCACCAAGGCCATATTTTCCAACTACTGAACCTTCTTCTTTGTTTCCAACCTTTGCATTCCAGTCACCAGTAATTTTCAGTACATCCTGATTGCATGTTTGATTTGTATCAGATTGCAGAAGCTGGTAGAAATCTTCCCTTTCTTCATTTGTGGCCTTAGTGGTAAGGACATAAATTTGAATAATAGTCATATTACCTGGTCTTCCTTGTAGGTGTATGGATATTATTTTATCACTGACAACATTGTATTTCAGGACAGATCTTGAGATGTCTTTTTTGATGATGAATGAAACCCCATTTCTCTTTAGTTTGTCATTCCCAGCATAGTAGACCATATGATTATCTGACTTAAAATGGCTCATGCCGGTTCATTTTAGCTCACTGATGCCTAGAATATCAATGTTTATGTGCTCCATTTCTCTTTTAATGATTTCTAATTTTTCTAGATTCATACTACATATATTCCATATTCCAATTATTAATGGATGTTTACAGTTGTTTCTCCTTATTTTGAGTTGTACCACATCAGCAAATGAAGGTCCCTGGGGCTTTACTCCATTTCCATCATTAAGGTAGACTCTACTTTGAGGAGGTAACTCTTCTCCAGTAGTCTTTTGAGTCCCTTCCAACCTGGGGGGGGGGGCGGGGGTGCTCATTTTCTGGCACTGTATCTAACAGTGTTTCTCTGTTCTTCATAGTGTTTTCAATGGCTAGTTGTTTCAGGAGTGGCTCGCCAGGTCCTACTCCCTAGTCAGTTTTAGTCTGGAAGCTCAGCAAATCCTGTCCACCATGGGTGACCCTGCTATTTTCTGAGATACGAGTGGCATAGCCTTCAGCCTTGAAGCAACACCCAACCCCCACAGTTGGCAAACTGACAGACATGTGGGGGTGCCCCATCTTAGTAACTTTGAAGAAGCCCTCACCACCCTAGCCTTTTTTCTATTTAAACTGTATATTTTTATATCCTTCTATCATTTTTCATCATAAATCAGGATAAACACAGCATGCGACAGCCAACATACAGCCTGAATATTATGTCTTTTTGTTATTTTGTCTGCCATGTTAATTAGTTCATTACTTTTAAGTTTAGCCTCACTCAGGTCTTTAGGACCATGGCAGAATGAATTCAAGCTCTTTATCAACATGTAACATGAAGTGCCTCCAGACCAATATCCAGTAGAGTCCTCAGTTTTCTCTGAAACCCTGTGATTCCATTTCACATTTTAGTGGAGGTGGTCTTCTGGTCTTTCAAACTCTCCCTTAAGCTATGTTTACAGCATTCCATGGTTTCTCTTGCCTGCATCTCCAAAGTCTTTCAAACACCTCCCACAAACAAGTTCTACTGGCCTGTGCAGAAACCCAGGGAAGGTTTCTGCACACCAACAACCTCACTCTCAGTACCCAACTCTTGGTACGAATTTTTGCTATAAGTCTGCTGCTGCATCGCTATGGCAGAGGAACTGGTCAAAGCAAAAGTACAAGGGAAGAGATATCTACTAAGGGCTCAACATTACAACACCAGTCCACAATGGCGGCAGGGCAGGCCTGGCAGCAGCAGGGTCCATGGCGGATGACCTCACAGCATGGTGGACCAGAAAGCAGAGTGAGAGTGACTAGAACTGAGGGGTCTAGGGTAAAACCTCCAAAGGCCTGGCCTCAGTGACCACTTCCTCAAAGCTGAGTCCTGCTTCCCAAAGTCCCCTGACTTGCACAGACAGTGCCACCAGCTAGCACCCAAGGCTTAAACACATGACTCTGAGGGACATTTAGATTCCAACTGTGACATGCCCTCATTCCTCTGAGCAGTGTCACTGTCCTGACAGGCTGGTGCTGATGAGAACAACCGTGTGCATCCCTCTGGTACGTTAGCAGAAGAGCTATGAGTCCTGGTGGCGGAAGTTCACGCTGCCCCAGAGCCAGGAGAATGCACCAATGTCATCTAAGTCCCTTCTGTGCAGCTGTGACACAATGCCTCAGAGTGGGGAGTTCATAAACATTGGAAGTTTTCTGGCTCCCAGCTCTGGAGGCTGAGAAGTAGAGGGGCCCGGCTCCAGCGTCTAGCGCGTGCCTTTGTGCTGCATCCTCTGTGGCCGGAGCCGGGAGGGCAAGGGAGTGTGACAGCAAGTGTACTAGACGGGGTGAACTTGCTTTTATACCAAGCCCTCTCCCGAAGTAACCAACCCACTCCTGGATAGCAACATCCGTCCACTCACGAGGGCAGAGACCCCACAGCTTCTCTCTCCAGACACCATTTCCCAGCACCACTACACTGAGGATTTAGCTCCCAACACTTGAACTGCAGGGGCACATTCAGACTTCTGCAAATGCATTTCAAAGACCTGTTTAAGACACACAGCTTGCCAAGGCAATGCCCTCGAAGCCTTTCAGGAGAGTAACTCAAGGTTTCAAAGAATGCAACAGAAATATAAGATTCAATCTCTCTAAATATGTCTTAGTCTGGGATTTAGCTCAGTGGGTAGAGAGCTGTGCTGCAGTCTCTGAGGTCCTGAGTTTAATTCCCAGCACCGCAAAAATGGGAGAAGGACCTGGCAATCCACTCCCAAGGCAATCCCGAAACAGTCAGCCATTGAAAACCCTATGAGGGTTGCTATGAATCGGATACCGACTTGACGGCACCTAACAACAACACAACAAATATGTCTTAAAATCTGACTTTTGAGAAAAGTTCTTACATACATTTGAAAGGAACATTTCACTTAAGCTCTTTCAATCTGCAGAACATAGGCTGCCTCCTGCTTCAGAATCAAGACTCTCCTCGGTGTTGAGCGCACACCTTTAAAGAGCAAAAGCAGAGAGGGACCAGCATGGGACATAACATGCAGCCTAAGAGAGTACCGGCCTGTGTGACATAACATGATATTTTCAATCACTGGTAAGGATTCGAAGCAAGTCAGTCAGTATGGCTTAAAGAAAAAGTGTAAGCGATCCATTGGTTGCTTGGCAACACGAGGACCGCCTCTTTGAGGTCTTCACTACATGCCGGAGCAGCTGTGCTATGGGGACGGTGAGGAGGTGGGAGGAGGGCCAGCAATCCAAAAAGAAGAGACACGAACACACCCCAAACAGCTGCTCAAGACCCAACTTCCCAGGAGAAGCTTGGAGCCTCTGCAAATTACTGGTCGATTTTCCCTATGATTATGACTTCTGAGACCCCAGAAAATTCCACCAGAACTCACTGTACTCATTGTATACAGGGAGAGAAATCTTTTCTGCTGGGCCACCCATTGGATGGCCAGTAGTACGTCTGAAGACCTTTCCTCCAGACTGACAAAGGACACAGGAGTAAGAGAAGCAGGGGGCTTTGCGGCTCTTTTATGACACATGCACTGTAGGGGAACATGGAGTGGAGGGCGGCTGTGACTGCCCCGGAGCCCCTCACCTCCCTGCCAGGGCATCTGTCCGGAGCAGGGGCTTCCAAGCTTGCTAGTCGCACCTCAGGCGTTACTGAGGACGCTAAAGGGCTATTTTTTTTTTCATGTGAGTGATACCCTACTAGTGCTACTACACTAGAAATTAAAAAAATACTTTAGTGACTCATGTAGAAATAATTATAAACCAACTTCATGTTACCACAAATAACAGTTTCACGAAAAAATAACTAAGGTAGTTTTGTTTGTGGAAAACAGTTGGGAGTGGCTTTGTTGTGCATTTCCCGGAATCTCTGCTGTTGTTGTTAGGTGACATTAAGTCTTTTCCGACTCATAGCGACCCTCATCGGGTTTTCAATGGCTGATTATTTTGGGATTGCCTCGGGAGTGGATTGCCACGTGCTTCTCCCATTTTTGTGGTGCTGGGATTTGAACTGGGACCTCAGAGACTGCAGAGCGGTGCTCTACCAGCTGAGCTAAATCCCACCCCCGAATCTCTGCTAGTTGGCTTAACAGAATGTGGGTCGGATCCCCCAGCTGCTTCCACCTTCAAGGTTTTCGGAAGTGGCTCTGCTCAGGCAGATGGAGAAAATCCTCCCCTGTTGTTGTGGATCTCTTCTCTGATACTGCATCAAGGTTCAGCTCCGGTAGTTCCCGAAAGGACAGCTGCCACGCGGCCCTGGAGCCTCACTGATGAGCTCTGCAGGGTGGCATTAACACCCAGGGGTCAACCTTACATTTTTGAGTTTTATCCAAAATCCGTAACACCGTGCAGTCACTTGGAAAACGGTGAGTCACGCAAACCTCCCGCACGCTTAAACTGCAGTGGTGCGGCCCCAATCTACGTGAACACAACCAAGACATTCCGCACGTGTTTGAATACCAAGGGGCCTTGGAGCCCATGCTGGCAGATGCAAGCTCCCAAACTGTTAGCCTCCATCCAGACACAGAGGCAGTGGGCCAGGCCCTGAGGTGGCACCTTCAGTGGTGGGAATGGTACTCAGGACCAAAGTGCTCTTCCCATGGGCAGTTTGCCCCGGTGTATGACCCGAGAAACCCTGGCTCAGTGAGCAGGAGAGGCCATGCACACTTCCTGCTGCGGCCCCATCAGCTGGGAAGGGTGGCATCTGGGGACGGCATTTGATAAAAGCAGCAGAATCTACTGGGACATCCTTACTGGGCACTGTCTTTGCCCGCTGTCACCGTGACCTCGTGAAGAACACGATGGGATGGGACCAGTCTCCACCACAGTCCGTGCTCAGGAGCAGCAGCCCCGCCCCATCACCTGTGGACATCTGTGGACACGTCAACATGAAAAGGCTGGCGAGGGCTTGGTACTGTCATGAGAACGGTCCAGGCGTCCCTCGGTAAAGGTCTTCTGACCTCGAATGCTCCCGTGGAGACAGATGCCCAGGAGCAGAGATGGGTGACGTCTGCCCAGGCACACAGGGGCCTCAGGAGAGGAGCCCGGGCACAGGTTTACCTACTTTCCTCCTCCCTGCCTTCAAGCTATCCAAGATCACCTTCGACAGCGCTGCTCCCACCCCCTCCGCAGGGAGCAGAGCTCCCTCTGACATCATCACTGACAGCACGGGGAAGATGAGGCAAGCGGGTACCCACCATGCACAGCTGCAGCCCAGCCTCGTCTTCCTTCACACACCAGGGGCACCACGCCCTGGCCCACTGCCCTCCACTGAGAAGCCCTCTCAGCTCTCCGCTATCACCGATGGTGGCCACCAACACCTGCCCACAAAGGTCACTTTGTTTGGCCAATGAGTAGCTCACTCACAAGCACTTTCAAATGCCACGTTGCTTTCGGACACGCCATTTGGGGAGCTGATGGGAGCCCTTTTCCTGTTGGTCACAGAGGAAGCAGGGGCGCCTTGGTTTGTTAAGACGCACACAGCTCTGGCATAGTCCCCATCGGGGGGTCTCCTCTGGTAATAAAAGACTGTGATTGCCAGCCCAAGATTCATAGCATTTAGAGTGCCCGTAAACCGGAGACTGTGAATCCCTTAAACGCTTGTATACCCTGCTCGCTGTACCCTAAATGCTGATATCAGAATTTTTATGGAGAGTTCCTAGCCTCTCTCAGTTTTTCATTAGACTGTGAATGGTAAATGACACACTTTTCAAAGTTTACGTTCTTTTTCTTGGCTAGTCCCACAAAAATAAGATTCATACTTTCTTGCCTCTGCCAGCAATTCCATGGCTAAAACCTATTCATTGCAAAATAGAAACAGAATCTTATTTCGTCTGCTATGGACTCACAAACTATAAAGGAAAATTTGCTCACGTTGTATGCAGTCTCTTTGTTTATTAAAATTTCAATAGTGCTGAGTTGGCCATCTAATGACTCAAAATTCCAGACACGAGTACCCTGACCATGAAGAAGTGTAAGCTCCGCATACTTTTCAGGGAGCGATTCCTATAAACACATTTCCATTTACTAAATGCGCTCAGAGTAACTATACAGTGAGCTCTATCTTTACACGAAACTTATATATCAAATCCATGCTTCTAAGTGAGAAGCAGGCACAAGGCGGGCCAGGACGCTGTGGGTGAGAAGGGAATTAGCAGAACGCCCAGGTGCAGAATGGCCAGCTGTCCTCGCGCGTGTGATCCTCATGACCACAGGGCTGGCTAGAGGAGAGCAGGGCTCTTCAATAGCTTCAGCTCCGGGCAGACAAACAAAAGGCCACTTCCACTATCCAGGGGACAGGTTCAGACCAGGAACCAAACGGAGAACAGAGGTGACAGAACAGGCGACCCACCTGCTGGGAGGGTGAGGAAAAGGACGGAGAGGATGCAGGATCTGGAGCCAAGGATGGGGGCTGAGGGGCCACGATGAGGGGCACAGGAAGTGCTGGCCTGGGGCAGGGGTGAAGGACACCGAGCAGCTTCTGAGGCACAGGTAAGAGCCATCCTGGCCCACCAATGCAGCCCTCCCGGAGCAAGAGCTCACGAATACAGCCCTCCCAGAGCCAAAGCACATTGTCATCCATCACGGGTGGGGGCGCCTTGGTCTGACTCGGTGGAGACACTTCTCACCAGAAATAAAGGGAAGTTTCCGCTTTGAGGAGTTTATATGTCTAGGAAAGACCGCACAGAAAGCTCACAAATGCACACCCTGTACTTCATTCCACGAAAGCCATCATCTGAGCAGGAATCCAAATCCCACCCGAGTGTGCCTTTGAAACTCAAGCAGCAGAGGACAGTGGCACCTGGGCTCTGTAGTGGTCCGAGCGAGCCCAAGTATATGCCAGTGGCTGGTGACAGAGAGACAACACATGATGGGGACAGGCCCTGCCCCCTCCCCAGGTGGTACAAGGGGCCAGGCTGCATGACATATGGCTATGGACCCAATCACAAGACAGGTGGCAGACACAGAGCTCTGGTGTCACTGCTGGGCCACGTTTGGGTGAGAGCTGACATCCCGATCTGCCTCAGCCAGCTTTCCTGTAGCCAAACGTACCACGTGGGGCTCCCAAGGACCTGCCCACTGAAGAGAGCAGGGGGTGGCAGAAGGGGTAACAACCCAGGCCTCTTCCAGCCTACGGCAGACCTGAGCAAGGTGACCGAGCCAGGAAGGGGCAGCATGGTGCCCTCTCAGACACAGACAGGACAATCTCCTGCCCTAGTAACCTGGGCCCGAGAGTCCTGACTTCCTAGCACTTCTCCCACACACTAAGCTCTGCACACATGTGGGTATCCCTGTAACACTCAACAAGGGCCACCAAGAAAACAGCCCCTAACTCCTGAGCACCCACACGGCAGTGCACCATGCTGACTGTGTTCCAGCTACTCTGTGGCATGGGTGTGCTGCAGGCACCCCATCCAGAGGGAGGGCTGGGGGTGCTGCAGACCAGAGTTCCAGGGCCCACACGCTTCACATGCATCTTTAATGGCAGCTACACAGTGACTGGGCCACACCAGGCCACACTGCTTCCAGTCTCAGGAGCACTGTAAGGAGCAGGGAGGAGTATGGCAGAAAGTGTACTTGCAGACCACTCTGAAAATAATGGAAGGTGTAACACTCACAAAGTTTTTAAATGATGTCAGAAAACACACATTGTGTCACTTCTCTATCGCTGAATAATACATTAGCAATCTAGTAGCTTAAAACCTCATGACTTCACCACCTCCCAATTTCCACAGGTCAAGGGTCCAGACATGGGGCAGCTGGGTCTTCTGCTCAGGACCTCCCAGGCTGAAATCCGTGTCAGACACAACTGTGATTCTTAGTGTCTGAGGTTCAGTGTCTTCTCTCTGGCCACTCCTTGTTGTCATGGTATGTTTCCTTGTACTTACAGGACTGAGGTCTTGGCTTTTTGTTAGCCACCCACCAGGAACTGGTCACACAATACCACCTTGCTAGTAGGGAATAGTTAGTCCCAGGCTAGATGCCACTCCATTTCAACCATTGAGTTAGATGCCAGACCCAAAGAGTCACACTACTTCCATGTAATGTACCTGCCTCCCAGAACACAGCTAATGTTTATTTAACACACACACATACACACTCACACACACACACACAAATACACACAGCATCCACCCAGTCAAGTAAAATTCATACATAAAGCATCTGATCAAAAATTACCAGAGATGCAATAAAAGGTAAAATGCTACTATATGGAGAGGAAAAAATGAAAAAGCCCATAGCTGACACACGTTCTAATTAGTAGATGAGGACATGACAGCAGTCATTATAACTGAATTCTATACCTCCAAAAGCTAAGAAAAATACAAGATATAAAAACGATGCAAATGGTGCTTTTAGAGATGAAAGCTCCAATGTCGGAGAAAGAAAACTCACTAATAGCAAAGTAGACACTGCAGAAGAGAAGTCAGTGAACTTGAAGACATAATACAAGCCATCAGAATCAGGTAGAAAAATTAGAAAAAAAACTGTAGAGTTTTGTGACAAAAATAGTCAAATAGATACATGTAATTGGAAGCTCAAAAGGGACAGAAAAAAATTTGAAAAATTATTGTCAAAAATATTCTTAAACTTGAAAATCACAACCCCATGAATGCAAGCTTTTCAATGAAACTAAAACACAAAAAACATGAAGAAAACTATCCAGATCACAAAGCTATCACTCTGTTCAAAACCAGTGATATAGAAAACGATCTTAAAAACAGCCAGCGGGGGAAATATGACATAGAGTAGCAAACCTAAGGGTGACGGCAGATTATTGGTCAGAAACAATGCAAGTCAGAGGACAGTGGAACAAGATCTTGAAAATAATGAAGAAAAACTACTAACTTCAAATTGTATACACAGAAAGAATATCATTTAAATATCAAGATTAAAATACTTTGTCAGAGCTGGGGCACTGCCTATAATCTCAGTGGCTCGGGCAGGATTATGGTCATGAGGCCAGAAGCAGCCTGTGCAATTCAGAAAGACCTTGTCTCAAAAAGCAGTGGGGGAGGGACACGAGGGGAATAAACAAGGGTTTGAGGGTTAAGTCCAGTGGTAGAGCACTTTCCTAGCATGCATGAGGCCCTACTTTCAACCTCTGGTACTTAAAAAAAGAACCCTATCAGACATGCAAAAACAAGGAATTTATCGTGAGCAAACCCACAGAAAATGTAACACCCTCCTCGCAGAAGGAAAATGACATCAAAGTGAAGAAGAGGAAGAGGAGGAACTGAAACTCTCATGGTGCAGCCATGAAACTCTCACAGTGCAGTAGATGGTACACTCTTGGAAAGCAGTTTGCAATTTGTTAAAATATCAAACACTCACCAACCGCATGAACCTCTCTTAGATGTTTACCCAAGAGAAATGAGAGCTTATCTTCCTACAAAGACTTCTTCACAGACCCTCACAACAGCACTATTTGTATTAACCAAAACCTTGAGGAAAAATCCTCAATATACAACTGATAAATTAGTTGTGAGATGCCCAAACCGTGAAATACTATTCAAAAAATGTAAAGACTCATGCAAAAATAGGCCTATGCTGGAAGAAATCAGACAAAAGGAAAAAGGACTGTGCTGTATGATTCTATTTATGAAACTATAAAATTTTTACCTAAATTAAGTACAGAATCCCTATGTTTAATGTCCATTATAAAATTCTACAAAACTGGAACTAATGAACACAGTGATGGCAGATCAGTGATTGCCTAAAGATAGAGAAGACAGCTGGGGATTGAGGGGAGGAGTCAAAAGGAGGAAGAAGAAACTGTGAGGGTGATGAAAGGTTATTTTCATTGTGGTCAGACTTGTCAAATTTTATATGATAAATATGTGTACTTCAGTATCTTAGCAATACAGTTTTATGAAAACAGGAACACTTTTCATTTAAAAAAAAAAAAAGTCACACCATGGGTGCCCTCCCCTACAGTCTTCCATAACTACTGTTCCCATCGATGCTCTATTTTGAGTAAAAACCCTGCTCACCAGTCTCAGCTGACTACTTCCTATTTTATACAATGAGAAATCATTTCACACTCTTTGTTGTCAGATGCCGCTGAGGAGGGTCCGCCTTATAGCTACCCTATGAATAACAGAACAAAACACTACCCAACGCTGTGCCATACACTCTCATTAAGAGCGTATCTTAGCTCATTAAGCTAAGATAAATATAGACAAAACAACTAGTTAGTGTGGTGAGGACAGGAAGAACTGTAACACACATACACGGTGGACAGCAATGTTAAACGTGCGGCTGCTTTGGCAAATGAAAAGGTCTTCACAATGCTCAACACGGAATTATCACTACAGCTAGATACATATCCAAGAAAAATAAAAGCATACACACGGATGTTCACAGAAGCCTCGTTCTCAACAGCCAGAGCGTGGAAACAATCTACCTGCTCGTCAATAACAAATGGATAAACCAAATGTGGTCTAGACATATGAGGAAATATTGTTTGGCCATAAACAGGAATGTAGTACTGATACACGCTACACTGTGAATAAGCTTTGAAACAAAAAGCCAGTCTGTTGGTGTCTGTTGCTGTGAGAAAATAGCTAATAAGACAACTTAAAGGGAAGACAGTTTTACTTTGGCTCACGGTTCAGGGGTTTCGGCCCAAGCTTGGCTAGGTCCATTGCTTTGGGCCTGAAGTGAGGCAGAAATGTCATGGCGTGAAGGAGGCAGCTCCTCTCCTGGCAGCCAGGAAGCAGACAGCGAGCCCACACTCCCAGGCTGCCTCCCCCTTCCACTTTCATTCCATCTGGGGCCCCAGCCAAATGGATGGTGCTGCCCATGCTCAGGTGCGTCTCCCCCTCCACTGCTGTCCCACATACGAAGCCTCTCTCAAACCGCCCTCCCAGATGCACCTACTAGTAAGCTTTACTAACCCCCTAGGAATCCCTCAATCCAGTCAAGCTGACAATCAAGACTCACCATCACAGCTCCTCACAAGAGGCCACTACTGTAGGCTTCCATTTACGCAAAATATCCAGAGCAGGAAACCCTGAGACAGAAACAGACGAGTGGTGGGCTGATGCCAGGCAGACAAGGGATGGGAAATGGCTGATATTAGGTACAGAGGTCATTTCTTTTGAGGGTGTTGCTAAAATATTCCAATATTACATGGCGGTGATGGACACACCACTATAAATATACTGAAATGCACTAAACTGTGCACTTCAAATGAGTGAATTTTGTTGTTGTTGTTGTTAGGTGCCATCGAGTCGGTATCTGACTATAGTGACCCTCATAGGGTTTTCAATGGCTGACTGTTTCGGGATTGCCTTGGGAGTGGATTGCCAGGTCCTTCTCCTATTTTTTGCGGTGCTGGGAATTGAACTCAGGTCCTCAGAGACTGCAGCGCAGCGCTCTACCAACTAAGCTAAATCCCAGACTGAGTGAATTTTAGAGTATGTAAAATACTTCTCTGGGAGAAGGACCCAGCAACCCACTCCCAAAAATCAATCCGTCAGTGAAAACCCTATGAACAGCAGCGAAGCACTGACAACAGTGTTTCGCCTGTTGTATGTAGGGTCACTATGAGTCGGATACCGACTCCACAGCACCTAACAACAACAACAACAACAACAACAACAACAACAACAACAAATATTTCTCAATAGAACTATAAAATGAAAAAGAAAAGTAAATCTTCTATGTCATGGTTTAAATATAAAGTGTCCCCTAAAGGTCGTCTGCCTTAACGTTTGATCCCCAGCTAATGGCACTGTTTGTGGATGTTATGAACTCTGGAAGCGGGTCCTAGCTTGGTGGAAGTACTGTCACTGGAAGGACTCTGGAGGGCTTTTTCCCCCAATACCATGGTCCAGCTCACTCTCAACTTCTTCCTCACAAAATGCAAGGTCATATGCCATGGGCCCTGCCACCTGCCATTCTGGGCTGATTCCTCTCGCTGTGCGCCCCCAATAAACCTGTTCCCTCCTAAGTTTGTATCAACTGGTTTTTCTGCTACAGTGATGACACCTAATACACTGTACAAAAGAAGAAGGAAGCAAAGATGCGCCATGCTTTCTGAAACGAGAGTGCTCCTCGTTTTTATGTGAGAGAAGTTAAAATTTCTGATACCTTTGAGCGCCCCCAGCCTGGGATTTAGCTCAGTTGGTAGAACGCTGTGCTACAGTCTCTGAGGTCCCGAGTTCAATTTCCAGCACTGCAAAAATGGGAGAAGGGCCTGGCAATCCACTCCCAAGGCAATCCCGAAAAAATCAGTCATTGAAAACCCTATGAGGGTCTCTATGAGTCAGATACCGACTCAATAGCACCTAACAACAACAATAACAACAACGAGCCCCCCCAGTGGGCAGGCCAAGCAATCACCATCGGCAGTTACCCCAGGCCCATAGGCCACAGGCTCACCACTGTTGGGGCCACACCTCCCTTTCATGAATCAGCTGGCATAGCACATTGAGGGTGCCCTACAGGAGCCCATCGGCCTTTCCTGCCTGCTGTCTTGAGGTGATGCCCCGGGCCTCCCCTTGGGGACCCAGCGGGCCTCGTCTCTCCTCGGGGGCACTTTGCCACCTTCCTCCTATGGGCACACTATCTTCCCTCCACGCGAGTTTTCCTGGCTCACTAACACACTGCTGCGTCTTGAGCATGTCCTGCCACCTGGGACGCCAGAGGACCCACACCATCCCCTTCCTCCTGGCACCACCAAAATACACAGCGAAAGAGGTCAATCTCATTGGTTTGGTGGATTCTGGAAAGGGCAGTAGGATGGCACTGAGTCTTCAGCTGCTGGGCAGATTCTCTTCTGCCTACAAAGGAGGCTGTACTGGGAACGGGGAAGGCACTGCTGGTGGCCCTGTGCTCAGGACACACAGCCACAGGGTCAGGGTCCTTCACACATTATGGGGGCTACTGACAGACACGAGCAAGCCAAATTCTGGAAGAAGGGCAGGACCAACACCCAACCCCCATGCAGCAGATCCCAGCAAAGCCACATCTCCATCCTTGTGAAGGGGGCAACGTCCCCTGCCCCATCTTCCTCCCTCAACCAAACAGCAGCATGCCATCTGGGTCCAACAGGCCTACGTTTAAGGAAAGGCAAATGACAGAAAAGTACTTGCCTTACAAAAATATCTGACGGGCAAATAATTAGTTTCATTTGTCCCTTTACTGATGTCCACGGGAACCCCTGGAAAGACTACCTTTAAAAACAATGAACGGGGTCCTCAGGTGACAACGGGCCTTTTCCTGTCTTTATTTTGACGTTCATTTTGGAATAACTGCTTATTACCAGACTGATTAAATGTTTAGCTACATGAGTTTCTATCTGATGCTAATTTAACTTATGACTCCAAGTTACATCAAGGGCACCCAAGGCAGTTCCAGGGGTTTCCAAGACTCAGGTCATTATGTCTGCTCCTTATTTGCGGAAGCCACACAGACCTCTCTTCTCCCTGTTGTTACTGAGGGAAGCAAGACAGCCTATCAGAAAGATATAAGATTTTTCCCTTCAACATTGTTCATCTTTTGTGTTGGCAATCTGTCTTTTAGGAAAGATGGAATAAAGCCGATATTTGGGTATATCAGGTGATTCAGTGCAAGCATCTCTCAAAACCATGATCAATATTCTCATGTTTTTAGCACTGTTTTCAGTCATAAATATCTTTCCTCTAAAAAAGAAATAATTCTCCTCTCGGCTGACAGGGCCTGCAGTCGATACGCAGGCAGCAGAGCGGCCATTACGGGCTGGTCAGGCCCAGGTGCTTGTCAGAGGGCGAGGACCCCATGTGTTTGCTTAGAAAAACTGTAGAATTTAGACAGCAAAAAAGCAGTAGCAAGAAAAAGGCTCTGATTCCTGAGTATAACATCATCTGCACTCAATTTATTTTGCATCTTATTTTTGCCCTCTCAGCTCCATTAAAAAAGGGTCAAGACTGACCCCACCACTTAGAAACACAAGGTCCTCAGGCCACAAGAATCCAAACAGGGGGTGGAAGCTGTACTGGAATCAAAGTTTAAAAAGCACACAGTCACCCGTCTGAAAAGTAAGTGGCAGCAAAGCCTAGCAGGGTGACAGCTTGTAATCTAGTCAGTCTCTCTTTCTTTCTTTCTCTCCCTCTCTCTCTCTTTCCCCCTTCCTTCCTCCCTCCCTCCCTTCCTCCCTCCTTCCCGTCTTTCCTTCCTTCTGTCCTTCTTGTGGAACTCAGGGATTGAAGGCAGGGCCTTGTGCTTGGTAAATGCTCCACCACTAGCCTGCAACCCTGTTGTTGTTGTTGTTAGGTGCCGTCGAGTCGGTATCCGACTCATAGCGACCCTCTGCACAACAAGGGAAACATTATTGTCAGTGTTTCTCTGCTGTTCATAGGGTTTTCAATGGCAGATTGATTTTTGGGAGGGGGTTGCCAGGTCCTTCTCCCAAGCCTACAGCTTCTGGTGTTCCCAGGCGGTCTCCCATCCAGGTACTAACCAGGCCCAACCCTGCTTAGCTTCTGAGATCTGACGGGATCAGATGCCACAGGGCTACGGCTGCAGGCGCCTGCAACCCTAGCCCTTTATTTATTCATTTCCTTTATTTTGAGACAGGGTCTCACCAAGTTGCCAGGGCTGCCTCTGGCCTCCAACTTGCGATGTGCCTGCCTCTGCCTCCCGAGTCTCAGGGATGCCAGGCGTGCACCACCCTGCTCGGCTACACTGTACCATTTAAACGCCCGTCAGCCTCATCGCAGGCAGAGCCAGGAGACACCTCCCAATGTGGTGATGAGACTGGGACGCTGGAAAGGCCACTTTGACCAATTCACTGAGTGCAGACCACCAGCTCGCCCGCTCCCTCAAATCACAGAACAGCGGCCACCGGGGACCCATGCAGGAGGGGATCCGGGCACCAGGGGCAGGTGGCCAGTGTGAGATGAGCAGCCTCCTGCCCCTTCGAGCAGAGCCCTTGTGACATCCTTCGAAGACCAACTCTCAATCCCTCCTGCCCAGAAAGGAGCGAAGCCAGATGAGTACTAAGATCACTCGCGCTGGAACCACCTGATGGGGCTCTGTAGGCAGAGGCCACTGGGTGGCACTCCTGAGAGCCTCTCCTGCCAAAGGGCAGAGCGCCTTCCACCAAACACCAGCTACCACCATCTGCCTGTCTTCTAAATATTATGGACCAAAACAGTTGAAAGTGAATCTGTGTTAGAATACTCCAAGGGTCCCCCAGAAACAGCCTGGCTGCAAGAACCCCCTGTCCCTAAGGCCCAGATTTAGGCTGAGCATGCGTACAGCAGCCTGCTCTGTTGGGGCAGAGCCCCCTTCTCGATAGCCTGGATCCCTGAAGACTAGACTCAGCTGACTCTTTACAGAAGAGGAAGGGGAGACCCCTGGAACAGACAAAGAGCTCTGAGAAGCATCTGCACTCGGGGGATGGGCAGACACCCCATCCTGCCCATTTCCATCCAAGTGCAGGGCTCGGCATCTGGCCGTGTCAGAGACAGCAGCTGCCTCCACAGTGGAAGCAGAGGCACAAGGTGGCGAGGGTCTGCCTGGAAAATGGTTCAGATGTAGGACCCCAGGCCACAGAGGGTGGGTGTCCTGTTCTACTCAAGGACCACCACCCAGAGGGGTCACAGGGCCCTGACGTCATGGCACTATGCCTGTGACCCTCCTACTTGCACAGACCTAGGAAACACAGGGGCCAAGAGCCCCTCACAGCACCCCAAGACCAGAGCAGTGGGAAGCAGAGCTGAGGCACAACACAGTGAAGGGAAGATGCCTACCAGTGCCACCCACCCCAGGCCCTGCTCCAGCCCAGCTCAGGCCAGATGTTCTGTGTCAAACCCACCAGCCATTAGCAACTACCCACGGACACAGCCCCTTCTCTTGTTGTTGTTAGTTGCCATCGAGTCGAGTCCGACTCATAGCAACCCTCACAGGGTTTTCAATGGCTGTTTCGAGATTGCCTTGGGAGTGGGTTGCCATGTCCTTCTCCCATTTTGCAAACTCTTGACCTCAGAGACTGCAGAGCAGCGCAACTGAGCTAAGTCCCAGGCCCCTTCTCTTCTAGGCTTACCAAATAGCATCCCTATTCTCTCATAGAGTCACATATGAACACTGCTCTGTGACAGGCACCACGCGCAGACACCTCCAAACTCACATGGACTCCTGCACCCTGTCTTAGTAGAACTCAACAGTGACTCCAGAAGGCGGCGGGACCTGTCAGAGCAAGGAGAGCGCCCACAGTTCCTAGAAACGTCACCATGTGGCTGAGAGCACCCCACCTCTCCAAACAGTGCCCACAACAAAGACCAAGCAGAACGGAAGCACACGGGGGCACTTGCCCCAGCACTGAAAATGCACCACACTCCAAGCCCCCCTTCCCCAGAAGGAATCAGAGTGAAGAAGGTGGCTTGCACTGCCTACTATGGATCCTGCATTATCAAGGCCAACTACTGAAGTTCTGGCATCATGGCGAGGCCTCAGCAGCCCCTAGGGAACTCGGGGTGGGGCACAGATGCTATGCTGTGCATTTGCTCCTTTTCATCCCTGTCTGCAGGGACCCTGGGCCCTTGGAGGCAAAGGGTAAGTGCAGAACCGAGTGCCACGCAGTGTCTCGGATCTCCATGTTTAGGGAGGACTTTGGCGCACAGTCCTTAGCACAAGTTCACGGCTTTCTGATTAAAGGGTCAGGTCTTCTGCACCTGCTCTGAAAAAGCCATAGTTGTCTCTGGACAAATGAAATGGCTTGAGGCATGGTGGCCTTACAGATGGGCAGTCTGTGGGCTTTAGAGGAAAAATGAAAACAGGTGCCCGAAGAATGACCAGCGAGCTGAGCTTCCTCAGCCACACCCCTACGGGCATGGACAGGACGGGGTACAGAGGCACCTCTTCAGGGGTCCGGCTGTCTTTCACTCCTGACAGCCACCCCACAAGGGAAGTACGATTACTCCTGCCTGACTGACATGGGTAACTTTCCGCAAATCCCACAGTGAGTATGTGGGCAGAAGTCTGTGAGACTCCAGGGCTCACACCCTGTATCGCCATCTACCCCACGGCCAAGGGTGAAGCGCCCCCCAGATTTAGGCAGGTTGTGAACACATATTAGTCCTCTAAAAGAAGAGACTCAAAATCACTAGCCGAGACTCATTTGGCCTCATCCTTTCTACGCGAGCGTGCACTTCAGTACAGCTGCCGGTGTGTGTGAGGGGGTATCTCCCTGGTGCCGGGGGCATTTCAGAAGTGGGGAGGGCACGCGTGAGCACAGAGCCTGGGGAAACACAGACGCGGCAGATGCTGCATCACCTGATACCGTCGTGACCCTGAAGATCTGGCCAGGAGCAGAGTGGGAGAGCCTCGAGCAAACCACAACACGTGTGGTGGTCCATGATGACCAACCACCGGCCTGCTGTGGCCAGCAGAGACGGGCCACAGTGCCACAGGGCTGCGGGGCAGGAGGCAGCCAGGAAGCAGGAGGAAGTCTGTTTAATATGGGCACTCTGTGTAAATTCCAGTTTTGAATCCTTCCTTCCCTCCTTCCTTCCTTCCCTCCTTCCTTCCTTCCTTCCTTCTTTCCTTCTTTCCTTCTTTCCTTCCTTCCTTCTTTCCTTCCTTCCTTCTTTCCTTCCTTCCTTCCTTCCTTCCTTCCTTCCTTCCTTCCTTCCTTCCTTCCTTTTTCTGTACTGAGAGGCTGAACCTAGAGCCTCACACATACTTTTTGCAAGTGCTCTACCACTGACCTGCACCCTCTGCCAGTTTTTTGCTTTCTATTTTGAGTTCAGAGTCTAAGTTATGCAGGCTGTCTCTTGCCTCGAATCTGTGATCCTCCTGCCTCTGCCTGCAGAGGTGCTGGGATTACAGGGGTGCATCACTGCATCTGGCTTTTGAATTTTCATTATGGTTACATAATTAGGAATCACAGGAGAAGGATGTGGCAATCCATGCCCAAAGCAATCCCCAAACAGCCACTGAAAACCCTATGAGGGTCACTGTGAGTCAGACGCGAATTGACGGATCGATGGCACCTAACAACGATGACAATGAACAGGAATCAGAAACAATGGCATTTTCCATCCATTTTGGAAAATGCTCAACTCATCTTCATCTGTTTGAATCCAATGAAAGTTAGTGAGTGTTTTCCCCCTCAGTACTGGAGGTTGAACCAGGGCCTTGTGCATGCTGGGCAAAGGCTCTACCAATGACCTGCCCGCCCAGCCCCCTTTTTATTTTTTATTTTGTGACAAGGTCTTATTAAATTGTGCAGGTTGCCTCAAGCCTTGAACTTGTGAGCCCCACGCCTCAGCCTCCTGAGTTGCTGGGATCACAGACGTGTGCCCCAGCAATCATCGAGAAAGATTTTTAAATCCTCCTCCCATGTTAGGTTAAGAGGACAGAAATCTCAGTAAGCTTCAGCATGCTTGGGATAAAACAGAAAAAAGGGTTTTACTACACTATCGGCATTTATACAAAGTCCTGTTCTTTGAAAGGCAGTCCGCAAACTTACTTCTGTGCAGGACAACTTTGCAAGCTTGCCTACTGTTCCCAATCCAAAATGGGAAAGTACAGAGGAAGGTTGGGGGATGTGCCTCAGGTCACAGGGTACCCGTGCTGAGATCAGAACCCATGGCCTGATGTTTCTGGTTTCTGTCTCTATCTCTGTGTCTGTCTGTCTGTCTGTCTGTCTGTCTGTCTCTCTCTCTCTCTCTTACACACACACACACACCCTGCCTCCTATCAGAGGGCTCCACAGCCTGCTCCTTCATATATCCATTATCAGCTGGGAATGAGAGTCTGAGATTTAAGAGATCTGAGAAAAACCGGCTCAGGAGCAGCTGAGAAGGCAGCAACATTTTAAGTTTCTGAAGTGGGAAAACTTTGCCAGAAGACTGCCTGTGTCAGAGGTCTACAAGCAAGCAGCTGACCCTGACCAAGGCCCTGGGCTGGGCTTCAGCAGAGAGGGGGGCCACACAAGTCAGTAGTGTGACCTCTTGTGCAGGCAGAAATCGAGGTCAGGCACATGGGACAACCTGTTTCGAGTTACAGAGTTAGAAGGTGGCTGAGTCCAGATCAGAACTCAGGTCTGTCTACAAAGATTTATTGCAGAGGGATTTTTAATGCCTCTTTTATTCCAAACTATGATTTATGTACATGTATTTAAAGACAATTAAACTTATTACTAAAATATTATAAAGTCATACACATAAAAATACTGAATTATTCAATGTCTTAGCAAAGGTTTTCTATTGTTTCTCAGAAAACTGTTCCGTGAAGGGAGTTTGTTATAGCCTAGAAGCCAATTTAAAAAATTAAAAGCTATGACTCAACAATCGGTTAAGAGCAGAAAGGGCTGCCTTGCTTCAGGCCACACCTGGGCCCAGGGGCCTTTTCCCTGAAAATCTGTGTGATTCTACATGGCCTAAATAAATAAGCATGCATTTACATACTCTTGCTTTTTAGAGGTCTTTCAAAGGAATATCTCCTTTTCCTGCTGAAAAAGTCAGAAAGCCACAAGTAGAGTTCAAACTACTTACTAAAGTTTCATCCCATGAAATTGTCTACCTGAAGATAATGTTATTATTGTTGTTGTTGTTAGGGGCTGTTGAGTGGAGTCTGACTCATAGTGACCCTATGTACAACACAATGAAACACTCCCTGACACTGCCACGCCCGGCACCATGTCAGTGCTTCTCTGCTATTCATAGGGTTTTCAATGGCAGACTGTTCCGGGAGTGGGCTGCCAGGTTCTTCTCCCTAGCCTAGCCTACAACACCTGATATTCCCAAGTGGCCTACCATCCAAGGACTAACCAGGGCAACCCTGCTTAGCTTCGAAGATCGGGGGATGGATCCCAGGGTGCTATGGCTGCAGACTATCAAAATTACAAGGACATTTATTTAAAGATCTGTAGGAAATATTCTGAATCAATGTTTTTAGCAGAATTTTTATGTAAATATCAAATGACTTAGGTGTTATACTCTTTTCTGGAAATATTCATATGCATTCACAAGAGAAATAATATGATCAAGGATTACTCAACTGGCGAACAAGTCAGCAGGCAATTTTTTTCTTCCTGCCTTTGCATATATGTGTAATCAAATGACTAATAAAAAATGCTACAATCTGGCTTAGTGTTTGGATGAAAATAAGGATGGGTTCTATCCAAATGTCTTACAAAATACATTTCAAAGAAACCAAACAGGAAAATATGAAAACTGAAATCCAAAGGGATAGAAAATAAGCATGATGACTAACAACATAAAAAACAATCAGAAACCTTAAGTTAAAGGGCCTTTGTGTAAGCCTTACATGATATCGAGAAGCCACAGGTAGACAGAACTGAGTACAACCCTACTGTAAGTCCCAACTGTGCCAGTGTTAATGTCTTCACCTTGACAGATGTACTGTGGTTATGTAAGCTAGCAACATGAGGACAAGTGGGGTGACAGACCAGAACTGTGTTTACAATGTTCCAGTAAATATAAAATTATTTTTTTAAAAAATATGGTTACATAAACGACGTCTGAGAGAAAGATTCCATGGACAAACTCAGAATAGAAATAATGACCTTTCTTTAATACGCAAAAGATTTTTGCAAATTAGTAACAAGCAACCCAAAAGAAAAATAAGCATTTTACCAAGGAACGCAAGTGACACACAGAGAGATGCTCAACCTCAATGAAAATATGAAAAAAGCAAACATGTTAGAATAAGGCAGTCTGCAACAATTTAAATTTTAAATTCTATTTCTCAGAATTTGTTCTGTATAGATTTGCACGGGCACACAAAGATGTCTACAGAAGGATGTGTATAGTTAACTTTGCTTGAAGTAGCTCCAAACAACAAGAAAAAGGACCAATAAAAACCTAGAAAGACTCTAAGTGTGTATTAATAGAGCCTTGTTAAGATAAATGCTGGAGCACTGGTGGGTACACACGCATACAGTGATATACTAGGCAGTGGGAAAAATAGCTTGTTTATTTGTTTACTTACTTAGTGGTACTTAGGGCAGAACCTAGGACCTTGTACATACTCTGCAAGTGCTCTACCACTGCGTTTCAGCCTAGCCCTTTTTTATTTTTTGTCTTGAGGCATGGTCTCACTAGGTTATGCAGGCTGCCTCTGGACTCAAACTTGCAATCCTCCTGCCTCCGCCTCCCGAGTCGCTGAGATTACAGGTGTGCGCCACTCCACCCAGCAAAAAAATAGCTCATTTAGTCATGCTATGAAACAAGTGTTGGATGACAGTCTGTACCCCAAATTGTCATAATTAACTGACCTGTGTTTCAACACATTTTTCCACATGAACACAATTTAATATTACTATGTGAGCTAGAATGATAGCTGATTGAATTTGTCACAGTTTAGTCCCATTCATTCATCAGCAGGCTCTACTACTATGTTTCATTCTCGGTTCTGAGAAACTGGAAAGGCGTGCCAAGCTCACAGAAGAGAACCATGTCATGGGAACAGTGGCCAGCTACTCAGACAGCGCTTCTGGACCTTCTAATCAGGCAAGGCTCCCGGGTGTGTGTGTGGGGGGGGTCTCTGGCTGGTATAAGTAATTACTGTATATTCTCAAATCTAATCTGCACCCTTTCAATAGTATTAGAGGGCTACAAATTCGAGAGTGCTCAACCTCAAATGCAATCCACACGGATTCTGATTCTAATTTGCATCTGACTTTGCAGCCCTCTAAACTGTGGAAGGGGCCTGGGATTTAGCTCAGTGGGTAGAGCACTGCTCTGCAGTCTCTGTGGTCCCGAGTTCAATTCCCAGCACCGCAAAAATGGGAGAAGGACCTGGCAACCCACTCCCAAGGCAATCCCGAAACAGTCAGCCATTGAAAACCCTATGAGGATCGCTATGAGTCGGATACCGACTCGACAGCACCTAACAACAACAACAACAACAAACTGTGGTAAGGGTGTGGATTAGATTCGAGAGTATAAGGAAAAAGTAAACTGGGATCTCTGTATACCAGCTGACTAAAATTCACTTCTTGGAAGCATACCTGGTCTGGAAAAATAACCTCAGTGTGTTAATATAAGATTTGAAGGGGAAGTGTTGGAGTACAACAGATAATCATAGCATCACAGGCTTTCCAGGACAAGTTTTGCTGAAATTGTATGTCCACCTTAGAAGCTAGATAACCTGATCAAAACTGAAATTAAACCACTGCCCTATACTCACAACTCTCCTCTCTGCACCGATTTCTTTTTTAAAAGCAACCTTTGGATTGTAAGTATGGTTTGGACGTGTTTATCAATCCCAGATGTACTGACTGCAGGAAGATTATAACTTAATTAAAGCCCTGGCAGGGTCAGTAACGTTCATATGCAAGATGTTTCTACAGGGTGTCACTTGGGTCCAATCAATTAAAATGCATCGTGAATTGTTAAATGGAAAAATCCAAAACAAGAGGCCTGTTGTCACACCGAAGGTTCTTGAATGCATTAGGAGGTTAATTTATCCTTCGTCCTGATGCATGCATATAAAAGTAATATTTACATCACGTATTCATAGCTTATTTAGATGATTGATATCAATTTCTCTTCATAATATGACCAGCAAATAAAACACACGGCAGTTCTAATATAAAGAAATAACATGTGACAAGGTTCCCTAAAACATTTCTATTTTGGACCTCACAAGCTAAATTGCTTTTGCTGGCCCCTTCCACCTCTCAGCATGGTTGACAGACAAATTGATCGAAACATTGGAAAATAATATGCTTGCAAAATTTCTCTGGGTGAGTTTTCAGTCTTTTGAATTTTTCATACAAGAACAAAATGAAAGATTGCTTCCTTGATTTCCCCTCCATTATGCGGCCCCATCTTATACTCCAGGAACATACAATACTTCAAACAGCGGCAAGACGCTGTAAACAAAATGTGTAACATTTTTCATAAAACGCCCAAGCCCTGTGAAGTTAAGAGACCGGGCAGCAGGCATCTTTGCCCTGCAGATTATGTTGTTCAATTATAATGAATTCATACATTTGAAGTTGCCTTAGGGCCTCTCATTAGACTTAGGGGTGTTTATTACAGGAAATATTGCCTGGATCATTTAAGGAGGAAGGTGGCTGGGTGATTTGATTGGAAATGTTGACAGTTGAGGTGGGTAAAGAATGTGTCATTCACTTCCACTCTCCAACTTCAATATTAGGATCCTTCATTTTTCATGAGTTCTTTCCCACCCTCTTTGAAACGTGACACAGGAACCAGAAGAAACTTTAGCGTGGCCGGCGCTGCTCGCGCTCACGGCAGGCGCTCTCTTCCGCCTGCCTTGTTACTCTGAGGGGAGCTGACATTGTCTCACAGCTACAGAGACTAAAACATTTTTAGCTGCCAATTATGCTTCCCAATAGATAACCAAAAATAAGACAACACACAAACACGCCCTGAGTTCCCTCCATAGGCCTTGCCCACCGGTCCACCACCGCCACGCTGCTCTCTGTTGCTCAGCCCGGGCCGCAGGCTCTTATAGGATTTTTAAATTAATGTGTGTGGTACCACAGGACAGGCAGAATCCTCATACATTTAAATTTACACCTCATGAAAATTCTTATTAACTAAATTTTTTCCTCAATACGCGCAGGTCAAGAATCGATGAACAGTCAATTTTTTTTCAGTCAAAATTAAACAAATCATAAAAAATGGCATAATTCTCAGCATTGCAGATTAGATTTAGTAGGTAATATCTGCCAGATATGAAAAACAGAACTCATTATGTTGCACTAAAATAATTTTCGCCGCAGTATTTTTATTTCACTTCATCAGCTTCACGTTTTGATAAGTTCACTTCAGTATTTCACAAAATAACTTGGGTTGAAAACAGACTTTGCAGGCCCCCTTTCCCGATGGCCCAGCATGTGACGTGTACCACACGGGCACTGTTCATGGCCATGGTGTGGGTGGGTGGACACTGGATCTGATGGCGTCACCTCAAAGCAGTGGACCTCACTAAGCTGTCGCAATTAACCTGGGTGTGCTCAGTGGTACCACTAGGTAGATGACTTGCAAAGCACCATACCCAACAATAGGGATTCACTGGATTTTTTAAAACAGTTGTTGTTGTTGTTAGGTGCCGTCGAGTAAGTCATAGCAACTCATAGCGACCCTCATAGGGTTTTCAATGGCTGACTGTTTCGGGATTGCCTTGGAAGTGGATTGCCACGTCCTTATCCATTTTTGTGGTGCAGGGAATTGAACTTGGCACCTCAGAAACTGCAGCACAGCGCTCTACCAACTGAGCTAAATCCCAGCCCTATTTAATAATATAGAACAATCCTGGGCTGGTTGGACTCCAGTCATTACTCAGTGACAATAAGGTCAACAGCAATATTCAAATGAGGCACCTCCGGGCCTCCTTCAGTGCCTGGGATACCTGGAGGGCAGTGTGGCCCTTGGTGAAGAAGAGTAGTTGTCCCCTTTCAGAGAAATAACACATGTGTGTAAGCTCTAGAATCAGTCCACACTCAAAGAAAGCAAAGAAAGTAATCAAGTCCCCTGATATAGTCAGAAAAGAAAAAAAAAAGTGTGAATGTTTTGTTGTCTCTGAAAGCAAGAGAAATATGACCTGCACACCTTTCAATCATAACAACACTTGCAGAAATACCTGCGCTGGTTAGACAGAGGCACTGGCCCATCTGAAGAGGCTCTGGACCTTGGGCTCTGACCCCTTGGGCTCAACTGGCATACTTTAGTTTCAGTTCCTCCTGTCCCCTCCCCTCTGCTGACAGGCAGATGACAGATCAGAAAGCAAACGAAGGTTCCATCAATGTGTCTGCCATCCACCAAAGTCATTGGCTCTGGCCCTCAAGAATGGCTGTCTGCTGGTGGAGACCTGGCAGGGCGGCCACGCACCTCACCACCCAGATTAGGTCTCAGGAAGAGCACAGGAGGGTGAGGTGCACCGCAGGGCCCACTCCACTTGCAGACTGCGGCAATCGGGCTCTGACCTCCATGTCTCTCTGGGAAACACAGATGGGGGCAAAGTAACTGGTTATGGCACAAATCTTGAGAAAGACAGCACATCCTGAGGTCCATGTGCGTCACCCCAGGCTCGCAATAAGCAGGGTGACACCGGCCATTATCACTGTCTCCATCACCGCGTCCTGAGACTCATTTCAGGCACTCAAGGGCCAGATGTGTCCCGCATCATGGAATATGAGCCTGGGGGCAAGGGCAGGGGAGCACTGCGGCCAGGCAGCCCACCAGCTCCAGTAAGGGCAGGGCTGGAACTGGATCTTTAGCACCCAGACCTCTGTGGAAAGCAACGGCCCCACACAGCCTCCACCACTACCACCTCCACCTCCACCTCCACCTCCACCTCCACCACC